>JACEIK010003799.1:92364-104648 GCA_018107945.1 Datura stramonium | reverse complement strand
TTTGATATTAATAGCAATTATAATTAAACTACATAAAATACGGCCGAAAACTTATAATTTCTCGAGGGTTCAGAAGGAAGAAATGCTTACTTTATTCCTGTGATCATTTAGGAATTAGTTTGGAGCAATTCTGACAATTTTTTCCCGGTGGGGTTACGATTTGCAGGGCGAATTTCGAGAAAAGAATTTTTTTAATAATGCTTCTGCAGGGTTAGAATTCAATACCTGAAGTTAATTTGAGTTTGGACAAAGTATGGTGGCATAATCGGGAGGAAATTACTTAAAAGTTGCATTTTTCTCTTCCTCGGAATGAAGTGATATTTGGAAAATGACTTACAATTGAACTTGAGGGGTATTTATATACTTAGGGCGGTGTACTGGGGGGTGCCTCATGCCAGCCATATCGGAAACCCCAGTGCCACGCCGTGCCTCCCATTGCGGAGAATGCTTGGTGCGCCGCCTCTCAAGCCGACAGCAGGCCTAGCGTGCCGCATTGGCCAGTGCGCTACTGGCTGGCGCGTCGTGCTGGCCCTGTGAGCTCTGGTCCTTCTAATTCCCACTTCCCAGACTTTTCCCTCACATAACAATCTCTTCTTACTCACTACAACACATACATACGCCTACTAAACGTTAACATTTAACGGGGTGTAACAGCCTGCTCCCACTGTCGGGCTATCTTTCCACTGCTTGAACCAGATATGAGAAAATCCTTTAAGCAGATAAGAGGTTAAGAGGGTGCACTCCTCTCCGATCACCCCCATGGCTTGGGTGATCTTCAAAATCTCACCGATAAACTTATGTGGATCCTCTTCCACCTTCGATCCAAGGAACTCGGGAGGGTTCATCCTCAGAAAATCTCTAACTCTTGCCACCACTGCATTATCGTTCTAAGGGATATGCGCCACCACCTGCTGATTGACTTGGGCTGTCAAGGCCTGGGCTAACATTTGAATGGCTTCCTTGAACTATGCGTGGGCAATCAGCTCAGGTACGTGCTACGTAAGGGATGATGGGGCCTGCTGATTGACTTGGGCTATCAAAGCCTAGGCTAACATTTGAATGGCTTCCTTGAACTTTGTGTGGGCAATCGGCTCAGGTACGTGCTCCGTAAGGGATGGTGGGGCCTGCTGGTGCCCGTCTGTTGCTATCCTCGTGGCCATTTCCATTTTCGTTTCTCCTTCCATTAACTCTGCGGGGAGGAATAATTCTTCAAACGCAAATAACATGAGTTAGAAGGGTAGAGAAACATTTCACTGCATGACATAGATCATGAAAGAAGGGAACATTTCCCTAACGTCTCGTAGCCTCTTTGTCATAAGTGTGGCGCACTTCATACCCATGAAAAAGACTCTACTTAACGCGGCTTTCGGACACTCTAGGACACTTTAAAACCTAATGCTCTAATACCAAGTTTTTCATGACCTGAACATAGGCCCAGATCGAGACACAGGACAAGAAATCCTGAGAGGCTCCAAGTTGACCCATGGAATGAACATAAATCTAACTCAATGATAGATAAGAGGAAGGTCATCATAATTAACATAGAGAAAGTCTAAACAAAACATAATATCTAAGTACATACATGAATCTAATGCTGAATACACACTATGTCCGAAAAGCCTCTAAGCTGATGAGTTGATGGGACAAAACCCCCAACTAATTCTCTATTGTATGAAAATTGAAAACATGACATACAAATGATAAGAAGGGCCTTTGCAAGATAAGGACTCACCAACTGAGACTGAGGAAAGCTAACTCCTGAGATATGTCTAGCGGTAAGACTGAACCTGCGTATCAGATCCTGTATCATGAAATGATACAACTAGAGTATAATGTTAGTATGTGGAATGTACCAAGTATGCAGGGTAAGTAAAACCGCTTAAGTAAGTAAAATCATTAAATCATGCATAATATAAAACATAATCAAGATAAGATTCGGAGAATAGGTCCTGCATGCTATTTTCTGAAATCATGACCTGAACATATCTGAACATCATAGCTAAATCGAATGACCCAAAGCTAAAAACTGAAAATCATAAGTAAAACTAAACATTGGGTCATACCTGCTAAAAACATAATACCATGACTTATGTATATGCATAACTGAAATCATGAGGAATAATGGGAGACTCGTCATATAACTGACATTACCACGATAGAGCTTATATGGTCCCAACTATTACACTCAAGTGGGCAGAGCCATCCAAAGCCTTTCCAGGGCTAAGGATGCTACCATGATATAGATATCAAGATCAAGGCCCTTTGGGGCAGGGGAAGGATCCAAGGGAGGTCCCAAAATATAAATATAAACCTATGTTGGCGCGTAGTTCTGAGGCACAGGGTTGACTGACCCTTAGCCTACTCGACGCTAGATACTACTCCCAAAAATATACATATGCTCTCCATCGTTTTTCAACAAAGCTGACCATCATCTAGTGAAGAAGCTGAATAATAATATACAAGCATAATCGAAAATCATAACATGAGGAGGCTTGGATCAAACCATACCACAAGCTGAAAAGAATGGGTTTCTTGACTCCAAAACTATGTGGTAAGCTAATTCATGAAATCATAAGATATACTTGATCATATGGGCTTACCCAATACTTTAACATACATGAAATCGACTTGATTCACTTTGAAAACATGAACGTAAACATGGGTATTTCGAAATCATACTATCTTCATAAACATCACATCATACTTGAGCATATATCTCATAGATCTCAACATTCATGAACATTTATGGATAGGCATCAAATTTAGAAAACTTGAAAACGTAATTTATACAATAATACATTGTAAAATCTTCCCATTAATCATAATTCATCATTTAAAACATGCTTAGATCATACCCATGATCAAAACGTAGGAATTCATGCATTGGGTAGAAACCCCATGGAATCATCAAGTAGAGCATCATGAATTTAGAGGAAATTGAGCATGGGTGTGGCCAATTGCATTCATCATTGCCTTAGATACTTGAAGGAATCTGATTCTCACACATCCTTGATATTCCAAGGACAATTGAGGAAGAACTTGTAGAAAACTAAACTTGATCACCTCTCAAAACCCCTAAGCTTGCATGCATGAATTAGGATGGCTTAGAATGACATACTCCCTCTTAAAATACTCTACATAAAGATTAAAACAACGTAGTTTAGGACCCTAGGGCTTAGGAATGACAAAAATACCCCTAATGAATTTCCTGGAAAAACTGTTTTTCGAGTGACAACGAGCGTCACAATGGACCGTTACTGGCTCCATCGGTCTGTTACACCCCTCATTTTTTCATCCCCGATTCAAGTCTCTGATCTCCTACCATGACTGGATAGGACGACTCATTACATGCTCCAACGACTCATTGCTACCAGTCGTTGTCACTACTGTCCATCTCCTGGGATTCCTCCCAACGATCAATAACAACCACTCGTTTCTCCAAACAACAAGTCGTCACTTCCTCACTAAACCAAACCAACCTCACAACGGCTCACGTCCAATGACCCATTACCTCAAACAACAGGTCATTCTAGACCCTTTACTCCCACCCACTCCAAACATATAGCATCTCATTACGGGAACATCCAACGGGTCATTGGTCCCACCAATGACTCGTACAATGAATCGTTCTGAGAAAATTTTCCAGAATTCTACTACTTTTCATTTTTAAATCTTGGGTCTAGTCTTAGGCACTTTTTTGGTATTACAGTAGACCCTTGTGTCTGACACAAGATGTACAAAGCTGAACCCCAGTCCTAGTAGGACCATATACAGACTTATTCTACTACTATAAACACCCCCTCTTAAGGATGTTTTTGGTTTCCAAGCAATTGTAAAAGTTTCAATTCACCACTTATTCATGAAATCATAGTCATGTATTGATTTGTTGTAAGTGTGGAAAACATTATTCCATACAATTGTTGAGAAACATCAAGTTCTTTTGATTCTATGTAACTTTCAAGATTTTTAAAGCAGTTCATATTATTGTAAGTATTCATCATGATTTCTTATAAATATTATGTTATTTTTTCTTTAAACATGAGAGGCACTAATATCTTTAGCTAGGGTTGTGGGAACCATGATGGATTAACGTAAGTAGGAAAAATAAAATAGTGATTCTTGAATCTCTGTAGCCATTCAACAAAGGGTTTGACGTTCTTNATGATGGATTAACGTAAGTAGGAAAAATAAAATAGTGATTCTTGAATGGTGAATTGAGTGGATTGTTATTCTCTTTGTTTTAATTAGTTTTAGCAGTTGCAAACATTGAAATTTACCTGTATCATTGAATTTCTTGACCAAAAGGTTGAATCTAGGAAAATAAAATAACAATGAAAATTTGAGGCTACCAATCCTCATCTAATTAACTTGAGCTCTAATTAAGGATAGTTAATCCAAGACATATGACGAGGGCAAAATATGAACACCTAAATTCCAAGAGGATTTAGAGTAAAATTTATCTATGTAGATCAAGAGACGTTAGATGAGTTTAATTGCCAGTCTTACACAAAATTAACTAGAATAGATCACTAATAAATAAGCCTACTACTTTAAAAACACATGGGAAACACAGTCCTAGTTTCTTCTCAGAAATTTGACATCAACTTCTTAGCTTAAAAATACTTTTTTCTTTTATTGCAACTCCCTCTTTTTAAATATTGACTACTGGTTGATTTACTCACTAATAACATATTATTTCTAAACATATTCCATGTTGGATTGACCCCAACCTAGTTGGTTTACTTTTTTTGGCAGTGACCACTTATACTTTATTGTGAGGTGTAATTTGGACGTGATCAAGGACATGTTTAGATCTTTCATGATGGACTTCAAGGGTGTATGGGATGATCACTTTCCTCTCATAGAGTTTCTTGTGGATAACGATTTTCACTCTAGCATTCAGATAGCTCCATTTAAGGCACTTTATGGGCGAAGATGTAGATCACCTGTTGGGTGGTTTGAGGTAGGCGAGGCTACATTGATAGGGCCAGATTAAGTTTATGAGGCTATGGAAAAAGTTCAGCTTATTAGAGAAAAGTTGAAAATGGCTCAGAGTCATCTGAAATCCTATGCGGATGTAAGAAGGAGAGAGCTTGAGTTCACGGTTGATGATTTGGCATTTCTGAAGGTATCACCCATGAAGAGGGTGATAAGGTTTGGTAAAAAAGGGAAGCTTAGTCCCTGATATGTTGGTCTTTACCAGATTGTGAGGTGTATTGAAACTGAGGCCTATAAGTTGGAGTTGCCTGAGGAGTTAGCATCAGTGCATCCAATTTATCAAGTGTCCTTGTTGAAAAGTGCATTGGCAATCCTGCTCTAGTTTTACCTTTAGAAAGTATTGATGTGAAGGATAGCCTCTCATATAAAGAGGTCCTAGTTGAGATTCTTGACCGCCAGGTTCGTTAGTTGAGGAATAAGGAAGTCGCTTCAGTGAAAGTTCTATGGAGTAATCATGTAGAGGGAACTACTCGAGAAGCTGAAGCAGACATGATAGCCAAGTATCGTCACCTCTTTCCTTCGAGTTCAGTCCCAGCTTCAGGTAAAGGTTTCCTCCTTACTATTCTACTCAGTTCCATGTCCCTCAGTTACTCTCTTCTTAGTATGCATACATGTTTCATGCAATTAGTTCAACATATGTATCTCAGTATGGAGTCAGTCACTCCATCCATATGTAGTGTTAGCTTTCAGTATGTGGGATTGCAGCTCTTCCCTTATCTTTTCATCCTTATTGGTGTCCATTCAAGGTCGAATAATCCTAAGGGGAAGGTAATGTAACACCACCAAAAGTTCCTAAGATCAGATCCTAGACATGGTGTGGAAACCACTAGAAAACTGGGACTTTTCCCACAGAACAACCTGTATGATCCGTGGTGTGAGGCTATGAATTATGGGGAGGCTCATCTTGAGTAGCCTAAGAAAAGACACATAACTTTACAATTTTCCTCCGAGGGACCATAAGTCTAAGACAAGAGTCATGGTGAGGAAAGACGACTCTTGAGCATGAGTCGTGTGATATCAACCAAAGAGGCTCAAATCCAATGAAGATATAGATATAGACAATGTCAAGACTTGAGGACGAATCTTATTTAAGAAGAGAAGAATGATATCATCCATGGTAGATCAATATCACTAAAATACATGGATAAAGATTTGAAAGTTCCATCGAATAAGGTATTTCAAGACAAAGTCAAATGGGCTCCAATGAGCTATTAAAAAGTCTCTTGTGATGGAAAAAGATCTCAGACCCAATAAAAATATTTTCTCCAAGTATTACATCTAATTGGAGGCCTAAATTAAAGTCCAAGAGGAGATGGGATGGGGCCCAAATCAAGTCCCCAAATGGAGAAAATATTGCAGCATTTTTTTAAATTAGTTTCTAGAATTATATTTAAGAGTTATTTTATGCTATGTTGACTTCCTAGGACTTTGTGTGTGGAAGTTTTCTATATCATTAAATATTTTATTTTAATTTATATTGACTACATTGGTCTAAGTGGGGACAGCCTTCTATGTCCCTAGGGAATATAATTTCTTTTAATTGAGTCTTTTGACCAATCTCTTTTAGGATTCTATACAAAGGGGTTCTTTCTCTTCATTGTAACTAAGTTTTGATTTAATATATTAGTAGCAGCATTTTGGCTCTTGGAGACCTTTTTAGGTTCTCTTTGAGTTATGCCTTTTTGTTCTACTTTGAACCATAGCTTGAATTTCTTCAATGGTAAGATTCCTTGTTTGAGTTCCCTACCCTTTTTCTTCTTCTACTTCTTCTTAATTGATTCACCATTTATTGTTTCTTCTCTTTTCAAGAATCAATTACTTCCTCCTCTCTAATCTTCTAATTTTTAGAGTCTTCCCCTATCCGTTTCATTATCATCATCGTTACCTAAGCAGTCCGGAACCCAAGACAAATCTAGACACCATGAGTCAAAGGACGACTTGTGGTACCAGAAATGACCCATCCTATAAGGTCGTGGAAAGTGATATGTTGTGAGTTTACAACACTTTAGACACTTAAAACTGAGGAAACTAGTATGGATGTAGGTGTGTTTATATGGATATGAGACACTTTTACTTTATTTTTAGGGAAAATAGATGCTGGAGCTGAATTGTGCAAAAGATAGAGAAAGATGCAGAAAAGTGGCTTAGTACAGATCTCAGTACAAGTTGTACTATCCTGCTACGAGCCGTACTGAGAGTCGTGGAAAGGTCTAGGACCAAATCATGAGGCAAATGCAATTTACGGCTCATGGTACGAGTCGTACCATCCTGGTACAAGCCATACCATAGAAGTTGTAGTAAATTATAGTAGGTTTTGTATAGGCCAAGTATCCTTGTACAGATAGCAACTAAGAGTCGTGAGACCTACCTAAGACCTGTACTGAGGAACCGCGGAAAAGACCAAAAAAAAGAAGACTGGAAGAACTCAAGGTACAAGAAGGAGTCATGGATTGTGGAACTTAGGTACGAGTCATACCAAGACAACTGTGGAAGTTAACAAAGGATGCCAGCAAGTGCAAATTTAAGCCACGGGAAGATTGTATGACTTGTAGGGTCTTTGTGTGAGTCGTACCATAATTAAACACTTAGCTAGATTCATCAGAAGCCACCAATGTACAAGTCAAGATGCCACCCGTACAATTCGGTTACGGGTTGTATCTGAAGGCGGCGACAGTTTTTGGTAGTTTCCCTATTTACTTAGGAGAAGGTTGCAGTTATTTATATGAATACTTTTTAGGTTATTTTCATAAAAGGAGAACCGATTAGAGAGTCGGACATTAAGATATTCATTGAGAGACATGTTGTTGTTAACTTTAATTGAAGTCTTGGAGATTTTCTTACTCTGATCTCTTCCTTATTCTTGAATTATTCAACATCAATTCTTGCAATAATCAAGCAGGTTTTCTTTTCAATCATCTTTGTAAGTATTCAATTATGTGTTTGTCTATGAATGCTATTAATGATCTTACAATCATGAAAGGCTAAAACCTCCAAAACTAGGGTTGTGGGAACCAATGTGAATTAACAAACTAGGGTTACACAAAGTGATTCTAAGCCAATGCCAAACACTTGTATTATATTCTCTTCATTTTTAATGTTTCTTAATGAAGCAAAACATTGAGACTTGCCTGAATTCTTTACTTTCTTGAACCTAGAGAACTAGAGATTAGGAAAAGAGAATTACAACAAAGCCTTGATCTTTATGGGTCGTTGTATGACTAGAGCTGCGGTCGCAGGATAGTTAATTTGGAACAAATTGATAAGGGTTGAATTAAAATCGCTCATGAGACCTAACCCAGTGATTGAACATAGTCATCCAATAGGGACGAACCGTTCATTTGGATGAGCCTTAGTTATCAGTTCTACAAGTGAGCATTGGGATAGATCACAAGTGTAAGCCTGAAGTAGTTATGAACTCATGGGGAACACTTACCCTAGTTAATTGCAAATCTTGGCATACAACAACTAATTCTCAATCTTGTTTTATAATTGCTTTTATAAACCCCCTTTTGGAGATAACATACCTAAAAGCTTAAATATCTGCGTTATTCTATATCTTGACCATATTCCCTATGGGATCGACCCCAACCTTTGTTGGGTTCTTTATTGACAACGTCCTCTTCATGCTTTATCAGGAGTGTAAGTTTGAGCGTTATCTGCAAGGGGTTCATAAATTGTCTAAATCTCCTCTAGTAGCCACAAGTCATAAGAAGACTCATGGTAGCCAAGGATGACTCATCCTGACGAGGCGTGGGATGTGATTCATAGAGTGTTCAAAATTTACTCCCGTAACCACGAAAGGACACCATGATCCATGGTATCAAAGGACAGATCCTCCTGTCCAATTGTATGATGATGTTCAGAAAGTGATTGAGATGCTTTAGAGGCCATGATTGCATACCACAAGCCTTGGTATGTCACCATGATTAATGATAAAACTCATCAGGGCTAAGCGACAACTTTTTAGTCCATTTTTATAAGGGCGTCCTAGTAATTTCCTATGTTTATAACTCCTCCACTAGTTGATTTAAGGTTTCCTAAGAGGGATATTAGAGGGTGTTTCCTAGTCTAATCTCCCATTATTCTCAAAACACCATACTTTCAAAATTCTCCTAGCTCTCAAAGCTTTCAAGAACACTTAGAGTTCCTCTCCAAGAGCTTTAAGGTTCAACTGCAATAAAGGATTCTCCAAGTCCAGGTCTGTGGGATTCTCAATAAGGTTTTCCTTTCACCTTTATGCCTAAACCCCAAGTTTCAATTCATGATTTAATGATTAATGATAAATTCAATAATTTCTAGGGTTTGAACTCTCTTATTCCACAACTCTCAATTCTCTTGTGATGTGTTTCTCTCATGATTCCTATATGTATTTTGAAGTATTTTTGGATTGAATTCTTTGAAAAAAATTTCTATGTATCTCTATATTAAATTTTACATGTTTTTCTCAAAAATAACTATAATCCTCATGAATTTCAATGCTAAGTGTCATGACTATAGAATTGGTATAGTATTGCATGGCTGGTTGACTACTTCAAGGAATTTAGTAACTTACATGATTTTAAAACTAGTCTATGCAAAAACCTACCATTTTTCAGGTATAATTATAAGAATCTATGTATGTTTTTGAAGTAGTATTTAACACCAAGTGGATATGGATTTTTTATGACCCAGACGTCGACTCGGATCGCAAAACGGGAAAAGGAACCCCTAGAGGCCCCAAGTTGACCCATGGAATAAGCATACGTTTAACTTTATTTATAATAAGAGGAAGAATAATCATGAGGCATAGCAAAAATGTAAGCATAAGTATGACATATCATAACGTAAGGGAATCTCTGGACATACACGCAAGTTGAGTACTATATATTGTCTGAAAGCCTATACTATATACGATGGGTTTATGGGAAAACACCCCAACTAACCTAGACAAATACTAAAACATAAAAAATAGCATGAATGTCTGTCAGACGGGCCTCGGAACATGAGGACTCACCAATAAGCTGAAAGTGCACTATGATATGATCTAGATGTGAGGATGAGACTGAGAGCCGGAACCTGTATCATATGACGATACAACATAGAAAGTATGCGGTCAGTACGTGGAATGTACCGAGTATGCAAGGTAAGTAAAATGGACATTAAAATGTGGGAAAGCTCATAAAACAGCATAATAGTAGGACATGATGCTCATATCCTAAATATCATAACATAACATATCATAGGGCTCAAGATCTTCAAAACATTCGTAATACCATTGAAATCATAATTATAAGGGGAAATCCATAGTGAACATAACTTGATTGAATATACATAAT
Organism: Datura stramonium; assembly: GCA_018107945.1. Lineage (NCBI taxonomy): Eukaryota > Viridiplantae > Streptophyta > Magnoliopsida > Solanales > Solanaceae > Datura > Datura stramonium. The sequence continues at coordinate 94,335 of JACEIK010003799.1, read as the reverse complement.
CATAAACATACATAAATCATGAGGAACAGTGGGACATTCTCTTAAATGACATACCCCATATGAGCACACGTGAAGTCCGACTTGTAAACCTAGTCGGGAGGCCGTTCATACCTTTCCAAGGGTAGAACCATGAAAGTGTTATATCACCATGAAAAGGGGCCATTAGGCTGGGGAAAGTCACAAAGAGGTCCCAACATACCTACGGTGGCACGCAGTTTATGAGATCCGGGGCAGAACCTAGGCCCCGAACCTACTTGGTGTTCGATACTACTCCCTAAACATATATAGTGCTTATAATATAACATGAATGAGTTCATAGGCTAGTTAATTCATGAAAATCATAAACCTGCTTGTACATATGTGAACTAACCATGCCATAAGATCCGTGAGTCGGCCAAAACATAATTCATGAATCATAGGTTTCATGCATATTAATAGATCATACATATAACTTGAAAATCATCAAATCATAATGGGTAATTGAATAAATTCATATTTCAAATCATAAATCATGTCGGGCTCGTAAATATTATCAATTGAAGCAAAGATCATAAATTGACTTATCATNGATCATGCTTAGATAAGCTTAATTTAATAGAAATTGAAATCAATAATTTTATAAGTAAAAATACGTTGTAAGACCTAATCAAAATCCATAGAATATAATGAGATTCATAAAACATAAAAGCCCACTAGTAAATCATTAGGTTTTCATAAAATTCAATTTCAAAACCCTAAATAGATTTTTGATAGACTTTCATAAATTCATTGAGATTGGGCATGGGTGTGAATGGAGGCACCCATTCGTAACCTTACATACTTGAAGATATCTGAATCTTACTCTCCCTTCAATGACAAAAAAGGAATTGAAGAAGAAAACCTTGAATCACCCTTTGCTCACCTCTCTATTCTCTTGCATGCATGAATGAAGACTTAGGATAATTTTTCCCCTCTAAATCCCACCTTTCATAGGCTAAAACGACATAGCTTAGGCTTTAGGAACATAGGAATTATGAAAAGACCCTTACTAATTCACATAAAATTAACTACCAGGGGGTCCCTACGAGGGACCCAACGATTCGTCCCCACTAGCCACGACTCATGGCCTTGAGTCATGATGTACACTTCCTAAAAATCATCAGGGGACCCCACGAATCATGGCGGCTGACACCAACTCGTGGTCACCACCCATGATCTCCACTGCCCAACACTACTAGCCAAGCACCCAGTCCAGGACACGGGTGAGCTCACGAGTCGTGTGGTCTGACCATGACTCATGGTCACGCCTGTGGTTTATCCCAGGCCATGCCAATTCCTTGCTTAACCATGAGTCACTTCACGACTCGTGGTCTCTCCTCACGGGTCCCATAAATACATGCAACCATAGGTATAAAGGGGTCCTCACAAGTTGAGGGTGTCTCCTTTACCTGAGTTGGCTCATGAGTGAATTAACACCTTTATGGTTCTTACCATTGGCAAGGTATGAACATCCTTCCGGCCAGGGTTACAGGTTTGACTCCATAATGCTCACTTGGAGTATGTCGGTTATTAGAATCTCCCAATTCCAATTTTTACGATGTATATTTTTTACATGGACCATATAACACCCCAAAAATCCCTAAGATCAGATCCTAGAGTTGGAGAAGAAACCAGTAGAAAATCTGCAATATGCCTTAGAATTGGTCATGGTATGACTCGTTACTTGGTACCACAAGTCGTGGTCAGGCTCGTGGTGAGAAGCAGTGAATCTTTCAGTACCAAATGTTATGACCCTATCACGACCCAAGAATAGGGAGACTTTTCATCGCATGACATAGATCATGAAAGAAGGGAACATTTCCTAAACGACTAGTAGCCTCTTTGTCATAAGTGTGGCACGCTTCACACCCATGAGAAATACTCTACTTAATGCGGCTTTTAGACACCTAGGACACTTCAAATATATTTCTCTAGTACAAAGTTTTTCACAAC
>JACEIK010003798.1:114333-136528 GCA_018107945.1 Datura stramonium | reverse complement strand
CTTAATTTCTATTATCACCAGTGCTCATCTATTGTACAAGTTTTTCTCCAAATCGTTCTACAAGTCATTGAAATTAGGATTAATGTTATGTCCTCATATCTTTAGATTCATATTTATAGGGCGATTTAAAATTTGGTGTTTGGTAAATTTATTTTAGGAGACAATCCTGTTATTTGACTGCCTTAATAAGTTTTGATTTATAGGCTTGTGAGTTGATATATATATAAAATTATATATATGTTGGTATATTGGCAATGAGACATGGTTGTAATGCTAGTAAAGTAACATTAAAGTTCCCTCTCCGTTGCTTCCTTAAATTTGTTTTGACAACCATATTGATTTATATATATGTTGTAACACCCCAAAAACTCAAAATCCACTTCCAGGGCATAAAGTAGGAAATCTGGAAAAAGCTGCAGAAATATTGCAGGACGGCCCACCTGACGAGTTGTCAAGTAATCTTACGACTCGTTAGGTGAGCTGTGAGGAGAAAACTGATTAATGTAAAGGAGGGAGGCAGTGTACCCAACGAGGAACGTCACGAGTCGTGGTCACTGACCATGACTCGTTAAGTCACTCGTGGTTAGGCCTGAGTTGGGAATGTTTTAGTTGACCAACGTACTCGACGAGTGGGTGAAACGAGTCATCACCTCTAGTAACGACTCGTTAAGTAGCTCGTTATGGGACTTAGCATAAAATCTCCAGAATGAGGCAGTGTGGTCCACGACTAGTAACACTAGTCGTGGTTATAGATAAAGACCCATTGGGTCCCTCGTGGTGATCTACTAGGGATCCAAGTAGTGTACCTGACGGGAGTGACCACGAGTCGTGGTCAGTCACCACGACTCGTTAGGTCACCCGTTAGGGGCACCTGACAGTTTTTCCCAGCGAACTTCTAAGGACTATTTAGTAAATTCCTATTCACCTAAGCTTCAAACTACATTGTTTTTGAACTAATTTCAGACTTATTAGAGGGTTTGGATGGTTCCTCCCCTCATTCTCACGTTAACCCTCAAAGAAACATCGTAGAATTCTCTCTAAGAGTATTTCAGAGCAAGGGCTAGGGCTGAACTTTTCTCTTCGATTCTCAAGAAAATTCTCCAGGTTTCTTCACCAGGCATGTGGGGTTTTAGAAAGGGGATTGTTCTTCCCTTGTGTCCCCAAAATCCTCCTCAATTTCTTCTATCAGTTTTAAGCCCTGAACTTTCAAATATGAAGAGTATTCATGTTTATTTTCATTGATTTCACTTAGAACGATGTTCATGTATATTGTTGATATGATCCCCATAAATTCCTTATCAAATTGTCGGTGTTCATACAAAAAGTGAGTTTAAGCCCTAATTTTTCGAGTAATGATTTTGCTTGTTAAATTTTCTCTAGTGAATGAAGAATATTTTGGATGAATTCCTAGAATTTATTGCTATACGTATATGTTGGGTAAATACCCCATGAATTAGAATGACTTTAGTTCGTTGAACGGAGTTCCTATAATTCTTGAATTTCTCTATATTATGAAACTCCCATGTTGTTGGAATAAGTTGAATTCTCTATTAGCTGCTAGTAGTCCAGACTAGTTAGAACTTAGAATCTTTCCAGAACCATAGCAGTTTAGTCTCAGTCAGAATGCTAGAATCCTCAGTGATATTCAGAAAATGGTCAACTGATTAGTTTGACTTTAGTCTTATTTCGAGGTGTCAGTGGTGCCTCTTAGTTATCAGAATCCGACTCAGATTATAGTTTTGGTCCATTAGGCGGTCATGACATCTTAGTATATGGATTCAAGTACCATGTAATGCCCATGATGTAGGCTCGGGGCGTGACAAACTTGGTATCAGAGCCCTAGATTTAGAGTATCCTCGAAATGTCTGAAAATCGCATCGAGTAGAGTCCTTTTCATGGGTGTGAAGTGCGCCACACTTATGACGAGGAGGCTAAGATATGTTATTAGGAAAATTCCCTTTTGTTCATATTCTTTATCGTGCGTTAATGTCCAAATTCCAGAAATGCCCTTCTAATTCATGCTCTGTTTCATTTTAGTGAACCATGCCTCCAGACGTGGTAATGGAAGAAGGGTTGCTAATGTCAACAGACCTGCCCCATCAGCTCGGGCAGCACCTTAGGATGAATCCATATCCACCACCGAATTTAGGGCGTCCATTCAATTGCTAGCTCAAACAGTCACCAACCAGGAGAACCAACAGGTGGTTCCAGTAGCCATAAATGGGTCTGCAGCTACTGCTCGGGTGCGGGATTTTACCCGGATGAACTCTACAGATTTTCATAGAAAAAATATGGGAGAGGACCCACAAGAGTTTGTGGATGAGATTAGGAAGATCACCCGAATTATAAGTATTAGTCCTTATGAGAGTGCCAACTTGACTGCCTACCAGCTGAAAGGGGTAGCTCAAGTCTGGCACGACCAGTGAAATGAAGGGCGGCCAGCGGGAGCAGGACCAGTGGAGTGGGAAGAATTTCACACAACCTTCTTGGAGACAGATTTTTCCCTCGGGAGCTGAGGGAGGCTAAGATGGCGGAATTTATGAATTTGCGTCAGGGCAATAGAACAGTGGAGGAATATGCCCTAGAGTTTACCAGACTATCAAAGTATGCTCCGGAGATGGTAGCCGATCCAAGGGCTCGCATGTTGAAGTTCGTAAATGGAGTATCTAATCTGGTCCTCAAGGAGTGCAGGACGACTATGCTAATCAAGGATATGGACCTCTCTAGCTTAATTGTGTATGCCCAGCAGATTGAGGCTGAGAAGCTGAAGGAAATGGAGCGTAAGAACAAGCGAGCAAGGATTGACCAGTTAGATTTCAGCCATCAGAGGTCTAGCTGTAGTAGCCACCCACAACAACAATAACAACAGAGAGCACCGGCACCTAGTTCAGCCAGAGCCCCAACCGTTCGGTCCCGTCAAGATCGGAGGGGTGGGTCATCTGGCACTCAGTTTCAGGCTCACAGTACCGGAAAAAAGTATCCAGCTTGTCCCAAGTTTTGTAGGAATGACCCAGGAGAATGCCTTCAGGGATGAGAGGGCTTCTTTGTGTGTGGACAACTTGGACACAGGCTTAGGGAGTGCCCATCAGCCGGTCGAGGGAGATCACAATCTACCACATCATCAGCTCCAGCAGGTCGACCAGCCCAACAAGCTAACACATCAGGTACAGGTGGTGACCAACATCAAAATCGTTTCTATGCTCTATCTTCTCGTCAGGATCAGGAAAGCTCACCTGACGTAGTTACTGGTATGTTATGTCTCTTCCATCTAGACGTATATGCCCTCTTAGAGCCAGGAGCTACTCTTTTGTTCGTGACTCTGTATATAGCATTTCAGTTCAGTATAAGTCTAGAGGTCCTCTCAGAACCATTCTCAGTTTCCACCCCAGCTGGCGAGTCAATTAGAGCCAGCCGGGTGTATAGAAACTGCCCAGTTTTAGTCCTGAAAAAAGTAATCCCAGTTGATCTCGTAGAGCTAGACATGGTCGACTTCGATCTTATTCTCGGCATGGATTGGTTACACTCTTGCTATGCCTCAGTTGATTGCAGAACTAGAGTTGTCAAATTCCAGTTTCCTAATGAGCCAATTTTAGAATGGTCGGGCAGCAGTTCATCGCCTAAGGGTAGGTTTATTTCCTACCTTAAGGCCCAGAAACTAATTTTCAAAGGATGTATATATCATCTGGTTCGGGTCAAGGATTCCAATTCTGAGACCCCAACCATCCAGTCAATTCCAGTAGTCAGTGAGTTCCCAAATGTTTCTCCCGAGGATCTTCCTGGAGTCCCCCCTGAACGGGAAATAGACTTCGAAATAGATCTTCTCCCAGATACTCAGCCTATCTCCATCCCTCCTAACAAAATGACTCCAACTGAGCTAAAGGAGTTGAAGGAGCAGCCAAAAGATCTTCTTAACAAGGCTTTTATCAGACCCAACATATCCCCATGGGGTGCTCCAGTGCTATTCGTGCGTAAGAAAGACGGTACCTCAGAATGTGCATAGATTATCGTCAGCTGAACAAAGTCATAGTCAAGAACAGATATCCCTTACCTAGAATTGATGACCTGTTTGACCAACTTCAGGGAGCCAACTGTTTCTTCAAGATCGATCTCAGGTCAGGATACCATCAGTTAAGGGTCAGAGAGTGTGACATACTGAAAACAACATTCAAAACTCGATATGGTCACTACAAGTTTGTGGTGATGCCCTTTGGACTCACAAACACCCGTACAACCTTCATAGATTTGATGAATAGGGTTTTCAAGCAGTACCTGGATATGTTCGTCATTGTATTTATCGACGACATTCTGGTGTACTCCAGAAATGAGGAAGGGCATGTCAATCACCTAAGGATAGCATTACAGACCCTCATAGATCACTAGTTATTCGCCAAGTTTAGCAAGTGTGAATTCTGGTTGAAGTCTGTGACATTCTTGGGTCATGTGGTATCGGGTGAGGGAATACGAGTAGACCCTCATAAAATAGCAGCAGTAAAAGATNATGGAGACACTACTTGTACGGGGCTCACGTGGATGTGTTCACAGACCACAAGAGCCTTCAGTATGTGTTCAGCCAGAAGGACCTAAACCTGCGTTAGAGACGGTGGTTGGATCTGCTAAAGGATTATGACATGAGTGTGCTGTATCCTGGCAAGGCCAATGTGGTGGATGATGCCCTAAGCAGGCGGTCTATGGGAAGTGTAGCTCATATTGAGGAAGGCAAGAGAGAGCTAGCAAGAGAAGTTCACAGGCTAGCCCGATTAGGGGTACAGTAGGTGGATTCAGCTGAAGGTGGTGCGGTAATGAAAAGAGGGTCGAATTCATTCTTGGTAGTTGAAGTTAAGTCCAGAAAAGATGAAGATCCAGTTCTACTTAAACTTAAAGAAGCAGTACTCAGAAAGGAGGTTGAGGCTTTCTCCCAACGGGGAGATGGGGTGCTTCGTTACCAGGGCAGGTTGTGTGTACCGAATGTGAGTGAGTTGAGACAGCAAATACTGGATGAGGCACACAACTCGAGATACACCATTCACCCCGGTTCTACCAAAATGTACCGCTATTTGCGGGATATTTACTGGTGGAATGGCATGAAAAGAGACATTGCTGAATTTGTAGCTAAGTGCCCCAACTGCCAGCAAGTCAAGGTAGAACATTAGAGACCAGGAGGTATGACCCAGGATATCAGCATACCCACATAGAAGTGGGAAGAAGTAAATATGGACTTCTTTACGGGTCTACCTCGGACTCGTCTACAACATGACTCAATCTGGGTAATAGTAAATCGAATGACTAAGTCAGCACATTTCCTCCTAGTTAAAACCACAGATTCAACTGAGGACTATGCTAAACTTTATATTAGGGATCTGATTAGACTTCATGGGGTGCCATTGGACATTATTTCAGACAGGGGCACCCAGTTCACCTCTCATTTCTGAAAGTCTTTTAAGAAGGGACTTGGCACGCAGGTCAAGCTCAGTAAAACTTTTCACATGCAGATAGATGGGCAAGCTGAGCGGACTATCCAGAACCTATAAGATATGCTAAGAGCGTGCACGATCGATTTTAAGGGTAATTGAGATGACCACTTGCCTCTTATCGAGTTTGCGTACAACAACTACCATTCTAGCATCCAAATGGCCTCATTTGAAGCATTGTATGGTAGAAGATGTAGATATCCTATAGGGTGGTTTGAGTTTGGTGAAGCCACCTTGATAGGGATAGACTCAGTTCATGAGGCAATGTAGAAAGTTCATCTCATCCGAGAGAGGTTGAAACCAGCTCAGAGCTGCTAGAAATCTTATGCCAATGTGCGGAGAAGAGAGTTGGAGTTTGCAGTTGATGACTAGATGTACCTGAAAATTTCACCCATGAAAGGGGTGATGATGTTTGGAAAGAAAGGGAAGCTCAGTCTGAGGTATGTGGGACCTTGTAGAATTTTGAGGCGTATCAGCAAGGTAGCCTATGAGCTAGAGTTACCTTTAGAACTAGCAGCTGTGCATCCAGTTTTCCATGTGTCACTTTTGAAGAAGTGCATCGGAGATCCAACCTTAGTTGTGCCATTGGACAACGTAGGGATAAAAGATAGTCTCTCATATGAGGAAGTACTAGTCCAGATCCTTGACCATCAGGTGCGTAAGCTGAGGAACAAGGAAATAGTTTCAGTCAAAGTCTTATGGAGAAATCAGCAGGTTGAGGGAGCTACGTGGGAGACCGAAGTAGATATGATGGCCAAATACCCGCACTTGTTCCCTACTGGCTCCAGTGCATCTTGACATATTAGCTATGACCCTAGAACTCAGTTTAGTTTTCATGACTCAGTTCAGATGTTCAAGTCTCTTTTATGTTTTTGAATGTATGTATGACAAGTAAACTCAGTTCAGATATGTATTTTGAAATGGAGATAGTCATTCCGGTAGTTTTGGAGTTAAATGAGCAGTATTTGAAGGTTTTGATTGTTATTTTCTGATTCCTGTGTGTTTTCTAACATTCGAGGATGAATGTTTATAAGGGGGAGATATTGTAACACCCCAAAAACTCAAAATCCAATTTCGGGGCATAAAGTAGGAAATCTAAAAAAAACTACAGAAATGTTGCAGGACGGCCACCTGAAGAGTTGTCAAGTAATCTTACGACTCGTTAGGTGAGCCGTGAGGAGAAGTGTGGTTAATGTAAAGGAGGGAGGCAGTATACTTAACGAGGAACGTCACGAGTGACCACGACCCATTAAGTCACTCGTGTTCAGGCCTGAGTTGGGAATGTTTTAGTTGACCAGCGTACTCGACGAGTGGGTGAAACAAGTCGTCACCTCTGGCAACGACTCATTAAGTAGCTCGTTATGGGACATAGCATAAAATCTCCAGAATGAGGCAGTGTGTTCCACGACTAATGACGATTTGTGGTTATAGATAACAACTCATTGGGTACCTCGTGGTGATCTACTAAGGATCCCAGGTAGTGTACCTGACGGGAGTGATCACGAGTCGTGGTCAGTCACCAAGACTCGTTAGGTCACCTATTAGGGGCACCTGTCAGTTTTTCCCAAGGACTATTTAGTAAATTCCTATTCACCTAAGCTTTAAACGACGTCGTTTTGGACCTAATTTCAGACTTATTAGAGGGTTTGGACGGTTCCTCCCCTCATTCTCACATTAACCCTCAGAGAAACATCGTAGAATTCTCTCTCAGAGTATTTCAGAGCAAGGGCTAGGGCTGAACTTTTCTCTTCGATTCTCAAGAAAATTCTCTAGGTTTTTTCACCAGGCATGTGGGGTTTTAGAAAGGGGATTTTTCTTCCCTTGTGTCCCCCAAATCATCCTCAATTTCTTCTATCAATTTTAAGCCCTGAACTTTCAAATATGAAGAGTATTCATGTTTATTTTCGTTGATTTCACTTAGAACGATGTTCATGTATATTGTTGATATGATCCCCATAAATTCCTTATCAAATTGTCAGTATTCATACAAAAAGTTAGTTTAAGACCTAATTTTTCAAGTAATGATTTTGCTTGTTAAATTCCCTCTAGTGAATGAAGAATGCTTTGGGCTGAATTCCTAGAATTTCTTGCTATACGTATATGTTGGGCAAATACCCTATGAATCAGAATGACTTTAGTTCAATTAACGGAGTTCCTATAATTCTTGAAATTCTCTCTATTATAAAACTCCCATGTTGTTGGAATAAGTTGAATTCTATATTAGCTGTTAGTAGTCCAGACCAGTTAGAACTTAGAATCTTTCCAGAACCATAGCAGTTTAGTCTCAGTCAGAATGCTAGAATCCTCAGTGATATTCAGAAAATGGTCAATTGATCAGTTTGACTTTAGTCTTATTTCGAGGTGTCTGTGGTGCCTCTTAGTTATTAGAATTCGACTCAGATTATAGTTTTGGTCCATTAGGCGGTCATGACATCTTAGTATATAGCTCTGACCAGCCCTAGGACCCCAGTTCAGTTACAACTTTTTCTTAGACGGTTACGACGCTTACAGATGAGCAGCTCTGACCAGTCTAGAACCCAGTTTCAGAATTCGCTCCGATAAGACTCTCAAGGTACATGCAGTTATACGTCCCTGACTAGTATTGGACCCCAGTTTCAAGCTATCAGCTTAGTAGTTCAGTTTAGGTTTTTCAGTGGGAGTAGGACTTAGCACCGAACGAGCCGGGGTTCCAGCGCACCCAGGTTCCTATAACTACATTGCCAGCGTCGGTTACAATATTACTTTGCCTGGCTGGCCCAAAACTTTTGTGATCACTCAGTTCATGCCTTCATACCCTGCAAGGTATATTGGGTCCTACCAGTGAGGTATGTACATCGGACTCCATGTCTAGTTCACGTGGTTAAATGTCGGTTATAGAATCTCCTACTAGTCAGTCTAGTACAGTATCAGAATAAGAAGTTCAGTTCAGTACAGTAGTTCAGATTCAGTGTTTCAGACTTAGGGCATGTCTTTGACCATCTGACAGGGCCATCTTGACCAGTTCAGATTATAGTAGTAGTTCAGTTCAGCTTACCTGTTGGTCATTGCGTGTCATTTCAGTTTAGACTTTATATTCAGTTATGTTTCTCCCACTTACTCAGTACATTCAAAGGTCAGATGCTTCTTCTATTCTTTTCCCTGGCGCAGCTGGGCCATCCTGGACNGATATATTGTATTTATAATGATCCCCTCAAATGTGATATCACTCCTAACGCACGACCCTCGCCTGGCAAGCCAAGGTTGGCTCTGCCCACTTGAGTGAGATAGTTGGGGCATCATGAAAGGCTCTACCATGATGGTATCAGTTATGACGAGTCCTCCCATTGTTCCGCATGTTTTATGCATTGTTACATTTATGTTATTGTCTCAAGTTATGTTTTGATAAGGTTTACTTACGATTATGATAATGAATGATTTATGAATGATTTGAAAGCCTTGAGCCATATGTTTTCTTACGAAGTTCATAATACAAGCATGATGTCCTTCTCCTATGTCTACTTATGAGTTTATCTTACTTTTAAATGTCCGTTTTACTTACCTTGCATACTTGGTACATTGCACGTACTGATTGCATACTTTCTATGTTGTAGCATTTTATGAACAGGGTTCGGATCTCAAGCTAATCCTCATCCTTAGTTCATCTCAGCTCTCACTCTCAGCTTATTGGTGAGTCCTCATGTTCTGAGGGCCGTTTGACAGACTTTCATGTTAATTATGTTTCAATATTGGTCGGGTTAGTTGGGGATGTTGTCCCATCAACCCATCTTATGTAGTAGAGGCTTTCAGACAGGATGTAGAACTCAGCTTATGTATATGTCCAGTACTTTCGGTTACACTATGATTACATTTCCTCTATGTTTTATGCTAAGTATTCTGCTTTATTAAATGAGATTAGCAGTATCATGTGCCCTGGATCGACTTGGGGTCTCTCAGGGTCCCTTGTCCCGTGTCTACGATCCAGGTGTACGTTCGGGTTGTGACAAACGTGGTATCAGAGCAATAGGTTTGATGTGTCCTAGGGTGTTTGAAAAACGCATTAAGTAGAGTCTTTTTCATGGGTGTGAAGCGCGCCACACTTATGACAAAGAGGCTACTAGACGTTTAGGAAATGTTCCCTTCTTTCATGTTCTATGTCGTGCGATGAAAAGTCTCTCCATCCTTCTAATTCGTGCAATTCACGATTGCGGAATTATGGCTCCTAGAAGGATGAACAAAAGGTGGAATGGAAATGATGAACGCCACGGAGGTGGCAATGACCATGGGCATCAGCAAGCCCCACCTGTTTAGGATCCCCATGCACTAGAGCCAGCTGCCCACGCTGAGTTTCGAGAGGCTATTCAGATGTTGGCACAGGCCTTGACCACTCAGGTCAACCAGAAGGCTGTTGCACAGGTCCCATAGAATGGCAATGCAGCGGTGGCTCGGATTAGAGACTTCCTGAGGATGAACCCTCCTGAGTTCATGGGAGTAAAGGTGGACGAGGATTCACACGAGTTTATTGAAGGGATCTTGAAGGTCACTCAGGTTATGGGGGTGACAAATGGGGAGTGTGTTGACTTGGACTCTTATCAGCTAAAAGAGGTTTCTCATATTTGGTGCAAGCAATGGAAGGACAGCAGGACAGCGGGAACGGGCCCTATCAGTTGGGATGAGTTCCACATGGCCTTTCTCGATAGGTTCTTCCCTCGAGAGATGAGGGAGTTGAAAGCAGCTGATTTTGTAAACATCAAGCAAGGAAAGATGACAGTGCTGGAGTATTCGCTTGAGTTCACTCATTTGTCAAAGTACGCCCCAGAGTTAGTGATGGATCAGAGGGCGCGGGTGAGTCGATTCGTTCATGGTGTAGCTGGTTATTTAGATAAGGATTGTAGGACTTCCATGCTTCCCCAGGATATGGACTTTCCTCGCATAGTGTTGTACACCCAGCAGATGAAGGCGGCTCATGCAAGGGACAGGGAGGCAAAGAGGGCTCGGACAGATAGCCGTGGCTTTTTGCATCAGAGGTCCGGTGATGGCTACCATCCACAGTTTCAGCAGAGATCACTAGCCCCAGCACCATCATTAGCTAGTGTTCCATCCAGACCTAGGGGTGATCAGAGGAGAAGGACTTCAAGGTTGAGGGATCAAAGAGGCAACCAGTTAGAGTATACCTCTCCGGCCTGCGGGAAGTGCGGCAAAAGTCATGACGGGGAGTGCTTGTTCAGTTTAGATGTTTGCTATGGGTGTGGTAGATCTGGGCACATGCGTCGAGCATGCCTATATGCTAGATAGGGTGATGATAAGGTTCATTCATAGGCCACCAGGACAGCAGCAGCTCCAGCCCGTTCCGCTCCACAGGGAGCATCAACTAGTGGGGGTGGCGGACAGCGCCAATCCATAGGTTGTTGCTTGGTGAATTCCAAGTACTCGTCGGAGTGGAAACCCCCTAATTCCATTGGATCTCAAACTTGAACAAACACTACAAAGGATGGAAAACCTGGATCAAAGAGATTCTCGCATAGCTGAAGAAGCTAGGCAAGTCACGCTAGCTCGGCAAGCTGCACTTCAGGATGCTCGAGACGACGTCGTGAATGCTAGTCAACATGGGAGGGGCAATAGAGGCCAAAGATATGCCCCTCAGTTCATCGATGAAGATGACCTGGACATCGATGAAGTCGGGTCAACTGTAGCAATTGTACCACCACCACTGCCTACTGGGGCCAAATTTGACATCACGAGCACCATGATTCAATTGCTAAACATGAAACGGGTGTTTAGTGGTCATGCAGCTGAAGATGCCAACCTACACCTGATGAACTTCGTGGGAATATGCAAGGCGTACAAGTTGCCCGGAGTCAGCCAAGATGCCATCAGACTCAGACTTTTCCCCTTTTCTCTGTTTGAGGAAGCCACTTTATGGTTATCCGAGTTGCCCAATGACTCCATAACCAACTGGAGGGAGCTCAAGCAAGCTTTCTTATAGAGATTCTTTCCACTCTCCAGGATGTTGCAGCTCAAGGATGAAATTTATAACTTCCGACAACTTAAAATTGAGGCACTTCATGAAACATGGCTAAGGTTCGAGAAGAAGTTGAAAAAATGCCCGATCCGTAAGATTCCAGATGACGATTTGCGGGAAATATTTTACAGGTCCTTAAACAACAGTACTAAAGTTGTAGCAAACACAATGGTGGGAGGAGCACTGATGAATCACACTTGGGAGCAAGCCGCTACCATTCTTGACAGGGTGACAAAAAGAAACAGGGCATGGCACACCGAGAGGCGAAAGCAGCGGCTAGTACATATGTTGTTGTTTTGACTGCAGAGCAACGTAGGAAAGAAGAAGAGAGTGACTAGGAGTTGGCTCATATGCGCACATCATTAGATTTACTTACTAAGAATATCATGGGAGCTGGAGCCAGAAAGGTGAACGCATTTGGGACAAAAGGACAAGAGCCAAGACCAGACCATTCAAATTTCGAGGAGGAGGCAAACTTCTTGGACAACCAGGTGGCGGGTTTTCGAGCCAACGCCCAAGGGTCTAGACAAGACACTTGGCGTCAAGGTTCTAGAAACCAAGGTCAAAACCAATATAGAGATAACTATAATCAGAATGGGTATAGAGATAGAAGTTGAGGTTGTGAGCACGAAGGAGACTGGAGAAGAAATGATGGCTACCGCAATGACCGAGCTGGGTTTTACATGCCTCCTAATGCACGTGAGGGGGAGTATAGATAGTAGAAGCTAGAGAGCATGATGGATGAGATGCTGAAAAAGGTGAGGTCCATAGATGATCAGTTGAAAGACATATGTAGTGATATATCAAGCATGGGTCATAGAGTGGAGTCACATGCGACGGCTATCAAGAAGATTGAACAACAACTAGGGCAACTGTCAGCATCTATGAACCCTAGGCAAAAGGGTATGCTACCTATCAACATAGTCCAAAGTCTAAAGAATAATGGCCATTGTATGGCTGTGATGACTAGGAATGGAAAGAATACTGTTGACCCCCCTTTATCGGTTGTAGATGAAAGGAAGAAAGAGAGCGTGATTGAAGATGAGGATGATGTCGCTGATAAGGAAAATAATGAGGATGATGAGTTTCTTAAGGCCCCAATTGGAGTTAAACCTGAAGTTGAACAAGGAGCAACGCAAATTTACAAGGCTAATCCGAGACCAACGCAATTGTTCCCCCAAAGAATGAAGAAGAAGGTGGAGAATGGTAAGTTTTAGAAATTCTTGTGAATTCTCAAACAATTATCTGTAAACATACCATTGGTCGAGGAGCTGGAACAAATGCCGAGATATGTTAAGTTTATGAAGGATATTGTGACGAAAAAGAGATCCGTGAGCCATGAGCCCATTAACAATGTACACCATTGTTGTGTCATGGCTTCACAGGTCCTAACCCAGAAAAAGGAAGATCCATGTGCTTTTACTAGTCCATGCACAATTGGTGATGTTGAGTTCGCAAGGTCACTCTGTGATCTAAGAACAAGAATCAATCTGATGCCACTGGCTGTGTTTAAGTAGTTAGTCTTAGGAGTCTTAGGAGCCCCACACTGACTACCATGCGATTGTTGATGGCCGACAGAACTGTGAAGAAACCTGTGGGGATCCTATTTGATGTGCTTGTAAAAGTTGATAGATTTATATTCCCAGAAGACTTCGTGATCTTTGATTGCGATGTTGATTATGAGGTCCCCATCATTTTGGACCGACTATTCCTTTCTACTGGGAGGGGTTTAGTAGATGTGGAGGCTGGCCAATTGAAGTTCAGACTGATTAAAAAAGAGGCCACCTTCAACGTCCGTCGGTCAATGAATCAACCGAAGGAATATAGAGTGGTCTCAGCGATAGAAGATGAATCTAAGTTCCTTGACGAAGTCTGAGGAGTCAAGAGACTTTGCGTCATACTATGAAATTAAATCAGGCATTTCTTGGGAGGCAACCCAAGTGGTGGCTTGGTGAATTCTGAGTAACTGAGCCACCTGCGTTGTGCCGCGATATTAAATCAAGCGCTTATTGGGAGGCAACCCAAGTGACTTAACTAATTTGTGTTTCATGTGCAGGGGAAACAAAAACAGGTGGCAAAAAAATTGCTGAAGAGGCAGGTGCTACGATTCTCAGTAAGACTCGTGAGAGGGTTATATGAGTCGTAGCACGAGTCGTGGTAAGAATTAGAGATGTACTTCAGTGCATGAGTTCAGGGTACAGTTAGTCCTATGACTCGTAACTTCATTGTACAAATTGTACTACTCATTGTGCCTATGAACTATGCAAGGCATGGACCACAATGAATAGCAAAGACCTAAGAGTCATTGTACGAATCGTACCCCAGTTGTACGAGTCATGGGATGCACTCATAGGTACACAGGTAAGTTCCTAAATTTCTCTAACTATGGGTCCAGGGATGAGTCGTAGGATCATCCTACGACTCGTGATACGAGTCCTGACGGGTAAAAATTCTTAAATCCACTCGACTGGGCCCAGATTTCCAAATCAGACCTAAGACCTTTAAATGCTCAAACGAACTGTACTACTCACTCATGCTCACTAAAACCAACCTCACGAATCTCTCACACCCCTAACTCATTACCAAAAATCAACAAGAAAGTTCTAGTGGAGATTACATCGAAATCCTTGATTCAAACCCTAGTATTGACTCGCAAGTTGAAGTATCAAGCAATCAAGTAAGTGTATTCCTTCAAAACTAATAGATAAAAACTTGTGTGTTTTATGTAAATATGCTAAAACCCTGCGAGTCCTGGTTGTTGCTTGAAACATACAAAAAAGACGATGACCAAGGGTTTGATTGAGCCATGTGTGACTGGGAAAGAACTTGAATTTGATGAAATTGTGCATTTGAACTATTAACAATTGAGTTATGAGTAGTGATTAGAAAAAGGGGAGGAGTGACTAGTTGTAAAATGGGTTAGAATACATGCCTAGACCCAGGGAATTCTGAGTACCCAAAATGTGAAATAGAACTCCCTGTAAACTGAACCAAATCGAGGTAGGGACAGGCTTCACAAGCCTTCTTACGACTCGTGGTTATATACTACAACTCATAGGATGGCTCGTTGGGACTGTCCCGAGACAAATTTGAAAATACACAAGGTATGAATCCTAGTACGGCTCATGGTTTACTACTACAAGTCATACCTGGTAGTCATACCAAAAATCTGAAAAGGGTCAAGTCCACAAGTGACAGCATGATCCTTCCTACGACTCGTGGAATCGACTTACGGGTTGTATCATGAGTCATGGAAAAATACAGAAAAATTGGTGAACAGGGGTATCCTTATATGACTCGTGGTACAAATCGTACCTTCATGGTACGAGCCGTACCTCAGAGGCGTAGCACTAACTTGAGACATTACGGGTCTCAGTATGAATCGTACCTCTAAGGTACGACCCGTACTGTTGACCTGTGATAAACTTTAGAGGACTTTTTTCTTGCTTTTCTTTTCTCAGTTATGGAATTCTAACTCTCTTTCTCTACAGGTACAATGACGATGAAGCGCAAAGCATCAAAGGCAACTGCACGGAAGACACTGCTTGATGAAACCTTCGAATATGATCTAGCAGGCAGCTCCCCTAGTGGTTCAGTAGAGGAGTATAGGGTCGATACATCGAACACAGATAGGACCCTAACCACTAGGGCAAAGGCCAAAGCCTAAGCCATGATACTGCCACATCTATCGGAGCTCCACAGTCTGAGGAGGGAGCTGAGGAAACAGCTCAAGAGTCGGGAAGCGACTCTAATGCATAAGAGGGTTCTGAGGATATCCAATCCGGAGAGGCAAGTAGCGGTGTTGGTTCAAAGGAGAAGGCACCAAACGCTGAGCAGGAGTAGACTCCGCCTAGGGATAACCGCACTATCCGGTGTAGAGTGCCAAGAGCTCAGGAGATATATGAGCAGAGCATTGCTCTCACCGCCAAAAACAAACCTAGGTAGAGCGTTCAAGAAGAGCCGTAGATCCTCACAAATTCATTGAATGAGGTGGAGGAGATGAAGTAGATATTCAGCTTCTACGGCTTCGAGTGGATGGCTAGGGCTCTGGACCAGTACACTCCATAAATTTTCCGGGAGTTATATGCCAACTATTTGGCAAACATGGAGCAGAAGGCTAAAGAGGGACAGAAGTTAAAAGATCAGCCCAAACTAGAGAGTATCTTGGTCAGAGGCCGAGAGGTCAACATATCCGAGTGCACCATTGCTCGGAT
The DNA here is from genome assembly GCA_018107945.1 of Datura stramonium. Taxonomy (NCBI): domain Eukaryota; kingdom Viridiplantae; phylum Streptophyta; class Magnoliopsida; order Solanales; family Solanaceae; genus Datura; species Datura stramonium. Next base: position 120,848 of record JACEIK010003798.1, on the reverse strand, counting down.
ACTATACGAGCCCAAGTTCATACCTCCACATGTTGCGCCAGAATATGAGTACTGGGTGGAGGCATTGAACTAAATTAAGCAGGTAGGCTTCGATGGGAGGAGGAGGCAGATATAGTGGTTATCCGGCATTATTGATGAGGACAAAGAGGAATAAGAGTGGGTCATTAGCGGAAAGAAGGTTACAAAGAATTCTCTAAGTTTTATAGCAAAGGCCTGCTGGAATTTAGTGTGCCACCGGTTGGCACCGATGGTCAATGATAATACCCTCAATCAGGATAGAGCAGCTTTGGTGGCATGTATCATGTCCAGATCGGGCCATGGAATTGAGCACTAGTATTCCATTCCCGAGCCTCATCTTCATATTATGCTCAGAGGTAGGCATCACTATTCATCGGGATGAGAAGCGCTTGATTGGAGAACATCGGATAGCAGATATTGGCCAAATCCGGGATAAAATGAACCCAGTGATTCGGGCCTGACTTTCTAGCCCCATTCCAATGACTTGACCTACTGGGTGCATACAGGTGAATTCCCCCACCTCACAGGAGCAGGGCGAGACACCAGTTGCAGATGTCGGTTATTCAGATGCAGCTCCCAATACTTCTGTTGCACCATATAACGGCCTCCCGAGTCAGACCCTAGTAGGATACGTACTAGTGCACTAGGATTTTCTCCAGAAGTTGGCCAAAAGACTGACCATGGATAAAAGAAAGATACAATCAATGATGGAGAATGTAAAGCCCTAGGTGAAGCTGAGATCGAGACAGCTGCACAGGCCTTGTATGCCCGACTTGACGGGTTTGAGAGTCGATTCAATAGGTGCATGGCTAAGCAAACGGATACAAGCATCCTCCTTGAGGAGTTGGGGGCTCTTCAGAGCCAAGTTGCCGATATGTCATCACGGCAGCCAGCAGTCATAGCATCCCACACTCTTCCTAACCTTGATGTGGACATAGATGAGGAGCTTGATCTGGTGGCCTACTGGGAGCCCACAGTAGCAGAGAAAGAGAAAGGGAAGAAGAGGGTCTCTAAGGATGTTGAAGATGAGACCCAGAGAAATAGAAAAAAGAGAGAGAAAAGAGAACACAAGCGAGCACCGTTAGAGAGCCTGCAGACTCATGACGCACACTTGTTAGAGCTGTAGGAACGAGCTAGAGGTGCAGGTAGCTCAACCATGGCCCAGACTGAGCTTTCCAGTGGCAGGGACCCTTCGGGAGAGCCACATTCAGCACCGACCATTCTAGAGGCCGTAGAGACGGCCGAGACTATTGAGGGGGTAGCCACTCCCCCTGTTGACCCACCAATGAGTGCGCCAGCCACCGCCAATGTCACGATTGTAGCGGAGGCACCTCCTCCGCAGGATGGCAGGAGTGCTTAGGGCGCCACAAGTATGTTCACTTCCCTCTATGCTTATATTATATGCTTCAGAAATGAAGCATGCTTTTATAAAAAGGTGAGGGGGTGTACTTGTATTTTTGGGGATTTTAACTCGTCCGAGGGGTTTTCTTGTCGTGTTTCTTTTCCTTCGGGCATGCTATCTAGTAGAACCAACGTGTTTAGGATTTTATTTTTGTGTAATTTTTCTTTAATTAGAAAGTAGCTTAGGAGTACTCAGCCAATAAAGTGCACTAGATTTGATATTTTTGAAAAATGGACCTTGTTAGAAATTTTTGATGAATTAGATATGTACTTGTCATTTCATGCATGATTTCTATGGATATTTTTATGTCATTTACCATATTAGCATGGGAAGTTTTTGTTAAGCCATGAATATACCGGACAGGTAGAGTGAATATAAATCATGTACCATGAGTTACTGAGGTCTTATACCTAGTTCAATATTGTGTAGAGGATGTAGAACTTTTCCGGTTGGTCTTTACATAAGTTTTAGGGTGGTTGGTTAGGAAAGGATCATAGGTCATTCTTGTTGAGCCCGTTTTTAGCCTAAATAACCCTACCGAAATCATATGATTCCATTGATCCAAATTTTTGAGCCTTAAATAGACCATTTTTTTCTTAGGGGTCCCTCCTTGGACATTGTGAATCTCAACATAGGCAAAATGCCTAAGTTGAGGGTGGCCAGAGTAGGGGTGCAATAAGATTGGGAAAGTAAAAAGGGGAGAGAAAAGAGGAAAAAGTGAAAAATGAGGTGTGATGTGACAAAATAAAAAGAAAAAGAAAGAAAAATTGAAAAAGAAAATTCAAAAAGTGAAAGATGCATAAAAGTTTGAACAAAAACACCACATTTATACAAATGTACAAAAAAAGGGTGAAAAGGGAGAAAAAAATGCGAGAAGAAAAAAAGGGGTGAAAAAGTGAAAAAATGGAGCCACATGTATGTAGTGCCAAGGAGGGGTTTTAGTCACTCAAAATAATCCATATCTATCTTACCCAGCCCGAAAGCCTACATTACAAGCCAAAGCAAGTCCTATAGTGATCCTAACCTAACCATCTGACAGACCGAAGTAGAGAAAATAAAGGCAAGCCTATGGTATCCAATATTTAGTATTTAAACTTCTTTGTGAGAGTGAGAATCTCGCTTGTTCAGTCCCATGTCATATATTTTGCTATATCTGTGAATGGGGGACTTCGTTTGTTGGGAGGGTACATGGTTTGTGTTTAACTTTACCAGTGTTCTATGTGAAAAGCATTGGTGATGACTTGACTACCTATTAATAGCTAGATGACATGTCTTGATCCCTGTTTATCATGTTTCGTGGTTGCTTGTAGTGCATGTGCTAATTTGGTTCATAGGAAAAGGGTTAAAAGCCTTTGGAGCCATAGTGCAAATTTTGTTTGATATTGGCTGCAGTGTCCTAGGTTTATTTTCTAGTTAAGCGTCGTGTTTAGTTTTTATTTTTCCTTTTCCTGAGGACATACAAAAGTCTTAAGTTCAGAGTGTTGATGTGCTGTGAGTTTACAGCACTTTCGACACTTAAAATTGAGAAAATAGCATCGATTTAGGTATGTTTATATGAATATAAGGAACTTTTACTTTGATTTCAGGAAAAATACGTGTTGGAGTAAAGATGTGCAAAAGAAGCCTTAAACTGCAGAAAATCAGCCAAAGTACCAGTCTCAGTACAAGTCACACCTTGATTGTATGAGCCATACTGAGAACCGTGATAAAAGTTAGAAGGCTGAATTGGGAAAAAGGGAACCTACGACTCTTAGTACAAGCCATACCACGATGGTACGAGTCGTAACTGGAGTCGCGGATATATTCAGAAGAAATTGCACAAAGTCAGACTCCTGGCATGGATGGACTCATGAAGCATGGAAGCAATGTATGAATCATACTAGGAGCTGTTGTGAACTTCAGAAGATTTTCTGTACTTGGCAGAACTTCAGACACTATACACAGTACGAGTCATACCACAACACTCGTGAAGAATTTCAGAAGATGTCAGAGTTCTCAGGGCCAAACCATGGAAGCAATGTACAACTAGTAGGATGAAGGTACTAGTCGTACCAACATGCCAACACTTAGCCAAATCTGCAACAGTCAAGAACTTATGGAAAGCAGGTACAGCGCATACAATCCTGTTATGGGTCGTAGGACCAATCATGGCATAGTCGGCACCATATATGGAAAACCCTTGTTAGCTTAGGAAAAGGTTTCTAATGTCTGCATAAATATCCTTTACATTTTATTTTAGTTAGAGGAGGACAGAATTGAGTTAGTAGACACGTGAATAGTTGCTTTTGTGAATTTTTATCAAGTTTTGAGGAGAAATTCTTGGGATCAAATTCTTGATTTGTTACATTGTTCTTGAGGTTGTTCTTAGATAATCAAATCTGATTTCCTTCCAATTGTCGCTGTAAGTATTTAATTATGTGTTTGTCTATGAATGCGAATTACAATCTTACAACTATGAGAGGCTAAAACCTCCACAACTAGGGGTTGTGGGAACAATGGCGGATTAACACATTAGGGTTGCACAAAAGTGATTCAAAACCAATGAAAAAAGTTTGTATTGTATTCTCTTCATGTTTAAACATTTCTTAACGGTGTACGATGTTAGGACTTGCCCAAATTCTTTACTTGCTTGAACCTAGAGAAGTAGAGATTAGGAAAAGAGAATTACAACAAAGTCTTGATCTTTATGGTCATTGTATTAATTTGAGATGTGGTCGCAGAATAGTTAAATTTGGAACATATTGATAATGGTTAGTTTGAAATTTCTCATGAGACCTGATCGGTGATTGATTATAGTCATCCAATAGGGACGAACCAGTCGTTTGGACGAACCCTAGTTATCAGTTCTACAAGTAAGCATTGGGATTGATCACGTGTGTATACCCAAAGTAGTTATGAACCCATGTGGAACACTTACCCTAGTTATTTACAAATCTTTATTTAAATCACAACTATAATCTTTGTTTTAATATTGTTTTCTTTAAACTCCACCAATTTGGAGATAACTCACCAACAAGTTCACTTACCGGCATTAGTATAGATCTTACCCTATTTCTTGTGGGTTCGACCCCAACCTCTTAGTTGGATTCTTTATTAACAATGACCGCTTCATACTTTGTCAGGGAGTGTGAGTTTGAGCGTTATCATAGACCTGTGAAATGTAGGTTCTCAAGCACGAGTCGCCGCCCACATGCAGATAGAGTCTATAATATGAGGAACAAGAGGAGAGAACTGGCGCCCCATTAGTGAAATGTCGGTGTCAATACGTGAACCGCTGGTCAATCACAACTTGCAAACAGTGAACTGGGCATAAGTGGAATTCACCTGCGCTTGAAGCGGCGAAACGCCGGTACTCACAGGTGGCAACAAGTTTAGCGCAGGTAGAGGTACATATTTCATTTAAAATCTTAACCGACCAAACCCATGTATTTTGAAAGGAACCCTTCAGACCCTTTTTAAATCCCCATAAAACCTTCATTCTTATCTTTCCACTTTCCCAAAAACCCATTTCCCCATGAATTTCACCTTTCCAATTACCCACCATTAAATCCATCATTAAACTCACCTTCTTACCACTCAATCATTCTCCCTCTCTTTAGCCTATAAAATCCTCATTCCTACTCTCTTCAATTCATTTTACCTCACACCAAACTCACTAAGAAAAAGCATTGCCCATTGTTGGAAGCGACATTTTTGGTCAAGACACCAAGCTCAAATCTAAGTGCTTTTTGTTCTCATTATTCAATTGATATGTGTTTTGCTGTTATCTAGCTTGATGTTTGAAAATGAGAAGTTAAATATTAAGCATGCTAGATTGAAAATTTTCTATACCCATATCTACCATTTCACATGTTGTGCTTTTCCATTGTGGTATGATTCTCACAGTGTGGGTGTGTTGGGGGTAGTGATGTTGGTGTGGGTGCTCATTTTAGGTAGGAATTCTATATGTAGTGTGTATTTGATATGTTAGTTGGGGGTGAAGTTTGAGTAACTCCATATGTTTCAAATGCACGATTTTCCCGATAATAGATCGGGTTACCTCGATTTAAAGGGAAAATAGCCATTTTTATTTTTGTGTGCTACTTGGAATGGGTTGATCATAATGTAGGGGAAAGTTGAGCAAAACATGAAATTGGGATGTTCTAGTTTGACTAGGTCGAGTTGATATTGATGCTAAAACAGATTTACACCATCGAGTCACCGATCATTATCGGCAAAGCGCAGAGTGAGGCATGGGTCTGGGTTCAAGACTTCAGGTCAGTGCCCATTATCTGCGCTTCTCAGGTTGAGACCGGTGAAATGCCGGCGTAGTGCCGATAGAAAGTCATTGTGATCAGGTTATCAATTTTTACATATGAATCTCAGTTTCAACTTTGGGTCATTCGAATCAGTTATGAGATCTCGTTTATGTCTATTCATGTTTTCAAATATCAGCATGTAGTTTTACCCTCAGAATCTTATGATATTATGATTCAAGGTATGTATGATTTAAGTTTTACTTACTCAGTCGGTTTTACTAACTTTGCATACTCAGTATATTTCAAGTACTGAATGCATACTCTATGTTGTATCATTTCATGATACAGGTCCTAGCAACTAGGCTCAGACGTGCCGTTAGTTCATCCCTCGTTCCAGCTCAGATCCTACTTTGGGTGAGTCCTCATCCTCCTAGGACATCTATCTTTTAGTATTGTGATCCTGGGATTAATTACGTGCCCAAGTGTTATTTTATATCTTATTTTAGTCGTGTATGTTAAATTAATTAATTACATTCTCATGTGATTTTTGTATAATCTGTGCATAAAATAACCGACATGATTAGCCCATGTTTTGCAGGTGAAATACGTTCGGGAGGAACAGCTTAGGAGGGACCGAAAAATGATGTCTAATGCACAAAAGGAAAGCATGGAAGTTGATCTTGGGCAGATTTATATGCCCAAGTGATACTCAAATGCGTCATTTCATCTTATTTATCTATCGATGTTTGTACATTCACATGTAAATTGTAGTTAAAATGTGAATTTATACTAACCAACATGATTAGCGTTGTTTTGCAGGAAAATTATAATTTTATGAAGCTAAGATGCATGTTGGG
>JACEIK010003798.1:93453-105032 GCA_018107945.1 Datura stramonium | reverse complement strand
TTAGTCCAGTCCCTGTGGGATCGATACTTGGCTTACTTGAGCCATTTTACTACTTGTTCGACCACGTGCACTTGCGTGTAGTCATCCAGATAACCGAACAGAAGATGAGTGCAAAGAAGTTGCATGAATAAAGCACAAGAGGTAGGCTGCCAGCCCATGCCAGCGTGCCACGCTAAGCAAGCAGTGCGCTAGGCGTCGTGCCACGTCGTGCGTGCGCGCGCTAGAAGACATGCCATGGCAGGAGGCCTGGGCGTCAAGGTCGTGCCACGCCCGTCCATCAGCGCGACCAGCACCGTGCCACGCTGGGCGACACGCACCAGTCCGGCGCGAGGACCTGTCGAGGGACACAATCCAGTGAGCATGCGTGTTTGCTCCATGTCACAGAGACAAATTGGCGCAACCAGCTCCATGACACGGAGGTAGTCCATGGCCGGCCAAAAAGTGCAATTTTCTCACTTAATATAAATTAAAACCTTAGCTCCTAAAATCATTTTATCACGAAATATCTTTGGGAAACCATAAAGGAGCGAAGAGAGAAGTGAAGTACTCTACCTAAGGTTCATTGTTTTGCCTTCTCTTTTAATTATTTTTTGTAAGTACGTTACTATAATTATTCTTTTGGGTATTTGTACGAACATGAGTGGCTAAAACCCTTCCTCTAGGGTTGAGGCTAAGTAATGTGATTGTAATTGAATGAATTCTTCATTGGTTTGAGTATTAGTTATTGTTTTGTCTTACATTCTTCATTATTGTTGTTTTTATGCTTGATCACCATGAAAACAAATGCATTAAGCTTAGGTAAAAGCTCGAAAGAGTAACCCTAGGCTAGAACATGAGAATGTAGGGAGCAAGTTCTTACCTTTACCATAGCATTCGCGATTAGGATACAAATTATACCTAATTTTCCTTGCTTGGTTATTAAAACGGGATGAGATAGACACCGACTTAGAATTATCACATCGCCACTCGTAGAAGTAGTTGTGAAGCTAAGTCCGGGTAAATGATTGGAGGTACGGAAGTCCATAATCACAGGAACAAACTCCGTAAACCGCATCCATGTATTTAAATTGCTCACGAATTAGGACATCACACCCCCTCTCAACGATGGAGGTGTGAGACTAGTTTGTCGTGTTTAGAGGCTCGAAAGACCATGAACATAGAAATTTAATTATGTGAGACAACAACTTAAGTTTTCATACTCGAACCATTGTGAATTGTAGCATTGCATCATTATTAGGCCTTAACTCTAGTTGCTTCTTGTATTGTTTCTCGAGTATTTTGTGATCACCCCTAGACTTAATTAGAATTTCCTGAAATTTCTATAATCAAAACTTGTGAAGGTTAATTTTAACACTTGAACTTGATAATTTGCTGAATTGGTCCAGTCCCTGTGGGTTCGACATCCGGTTCTGAAAAAGGGCCACTGTGTTACTTGTACGACCGCGTGTGCTGGAGCGCAATAAGTTTTTGGCGCCATTGCCGGGGACTGGCGAAGTTTAGTGAATTTTTCTTTTTTTGTGTGATTTTTAATTTCCTTAAGTGTTGAGAAACTTGGTATTAGTCTGCTACATTGCAGGTAACAGGTTGTCCTTGCAGAGCTGGAAAGGAATAGAGAGTTGGTGGAACCATTGTTGGAACCTGAATGCCAATTTCATTTGCTCAGGAGAGAAGCTCTAGAGCGAAATTTGAAAATATTACAAGAGCAGTTGCAACAACATCCACCAGTTAGGCAAGCAGACTTGTTACCTGATCTATTGGCAGCCCGACTAGTTCGCGAAGTGGCAATCCCACTAGCGACGTATATGACCTCCAGTATCTGCAAACCGGAGCCCGGAGGAAACTTTGAGCTTAAACAGATTATGGTGCATCTGTTACATTCGAGTGGCAAGTTCATTGAGATGACTTATGAGGACCCACAGCAGCCCTTACAGTACTTCTTGTAGATTAGTGACACCTTTGTCCCCACCGGAGTGTCAAATGATTATGTCTGACTTACACTCTTCCCATTTTCATTATTGGGAGAGGCAAAGAGGTAGTTGAAGGTTGAGCCACATAATTCCATTACTTCTTGGGACGACTTAGCAAAGAAGTTCCTCATCAGATTCTTTCCTTCAGGAAAGACTGCCAAACTCAGGAGTGAAATATTAAGCTTCAAGTAGAGGCCGTAGGAGAACTTGTATTTGTCTTGGGAGAGATTCAAGTCATTATTGAGAGACTGCCCCCATCACCAGCAGTCTAATGAAGTGCTAGCCCATGCTTTTGTGGAGATTCTAGACCCACACACCAAGATTTTATTAGACTCTGCATAGGATGGGCAAGCATTGGAGAAGATTTATGATGAGTTGTACACTTTGTTGAACAGGATTGCTCAGGGAAATCCAGAGTGGCACAACGAATCATCGAGAGGGGCAGGTAAGAGAGCAGCAAGGCTGATAGAGGTGGATGGTGTCAATGCCTTGGCAGCACAGCCAGCATCATTTCAACATAAGATGATGACTCAGTTCAACAAATTGAGTATGAATCAACCGTAGGTATAGGTGAATGCAGTTCAGCAGGCTCCTAGTTAATGTGAAATCTATGGTAATAATGGGCAAAATGCAGAATCTTGCGAGGCCAATCCTGAATCGGTCAATTTTGTTGGGAATGTTCAGAGAAACAATCAGAATTTTGGGAACAACTACAACCAAAATTGGCAAAGCCACCCAAATTTTTCTTGGGGTGGAAATCAGAGTCAGAGCTACCAGCAACCTCAACAGCAGAACAAGAAAAATGGTGGCCAGTCGAGCAACAACAACATTGAGGAGATGTTGTAGAAAATTATGGCTACGAAGACACAATTGGCAGAGAATCAGGCGAGGATGGCATCAAAATTGAAAAATCAGCAGTTGGCCACCCACAATATAGAGAAGAAGATGGGTTAATTAGCAGTTGCTCAGCATACCAGACCTCAGGGAGGGTTAACCAATGACACAGATACAAACCCCGATAGGTCAATGTCATTAGTCTGAGGAGTGGCAGGCAATTGGCTGATGCACCACCGAAAGAGAAGAGAAATGAGGTGCAGCCGAAGCTGGTCAGAAAGGGACCACCTACTGACAAGATTGATAATCAGAGTGTTGTGCAACAAAATGCACAATCATCATTGCAGCCAGCACAGAGACCACCACCACCACTCCCGCAAAGACTCAAGAAGATCAAGGAGGAGGAATGCTTTAAAAAGTTCTTTGATTTTTCAAAGAACTTCACATAAATTTGCCTTTGCTTGATGTTTTGCATGGAATGGCCAAGTACGCTAAGTACTTGAAAGATATGGTGGCCAACAAAGTCATATTGGTGGATGTTCAAACTGTGGCACTGACTGAGGAGTGCAGCTATAGGGTAATGAGCAAGATACCGAAAAAGCTCAAGGACCCAGGGAGTTTTACCCTCCCTATACAAATTGGTAAAGCTGAAGTGATAAGAGCTCTATGTGATTTAGGGGCAGCAGTAAATCTAATGCCCCTATCTTTGTTTAACACTTTGGGGTTGGGTCAGCCGAGACCAATACGAGTTAGTGTAGTTGGCGGACAAGTCTCAAGGGGCACCGGAGGGAATAATTGAGGACCTTCTCATCAAAGTGGGTAAGTTCATTATACCTGCTGATTTTATCATTCTTGATTTTAAATTTGATAAGGTACCCCTAATCTTGGGACGACCATTCTTGGCAACTGGAGGAGCAATCATAAATGTAAGAGCAGGGACCCTTAAAATGAGGGTCGATGATGAAGGAGATCTTTTCTGGTTTACCAAGAGATCAAACCACCCACACACTACAGAGACCTTTGTAAGGTCAGTGTTGTCAGAGGCTAAGTGTGGGGTGGTAGATTCCATAGGTCCGCGGCAGTAGGAGATGATCACATTTCAGCCCGAATCTGGTGGAGGGCTTAAGTTAGAGAAGAAGTAGGAAGAAGAGAGGGATAGAGTGGAGGTTGTTCCCTCGAAAAATAAAAAGAGAAGAAGATGGTTCTCGAAAGAGAACACTAGTTTGAGGATGTCTTGAGAAGGATAGTCCACGTCGTGCCGCGACGTAAAATCAGGCGCTGCTTCGGAGGCAATCCAAGGGTACCATAGGTACAATTTTATTTTTTTTTGTTTTGATTTTGTTTATTTTCACCTTTTTTTATTTATGGTGGTGATTTAAGCACAGATTGAGGGGAATTCTGAATACCCGTGGAAGAGAAAGCTAAAGAGCATAGAAGAAGATGAGTGTGGGGTCAATAATCCACTTGTGCAAAAATAAAGAAAAATGTTGTTAGCTAGGCCTAGAGGCCTCAAGTAGTATTTTTCACCCTGTTTGTATTTTAATTTGATGCTTTGGGGACATAGAATATTTTAAGTGTGGGGTGAGGAAAATTTAAAAATTTTTGTGCTTAATGATTTTGGGTGGAATTAGTGCTTGATATGGTAGTGGTTGATGAAAAAATTTTAAGTTGAGCATGATTCACCCGTCCGTTGGTTTTTCTTTTCGGTTCTTTTCCGATAGGGGGTACTTTGAACCAAAAAATAAAATTTTCCTGTGTTTGTACATAATTGTTTTTGTCATAGTTAGGGATTTTTCCCGATGATTGATGGATGACAACCGTCTTGAGGGAAAATTAGTCAATAGGTTTTTGTTTTTGAACCCTTAGTTGATTGATCGCTTGATGTTCTTGTTATGTGCTATACATGATTGTGAGATGCAAGTGTTGTAAATTTTGAAGCATGTGAGAAGTTGTATAACTCTGTTTGAGACATCTAGGCTCTTGAATGTGACTCGATGTGCTTAAAGCTGAATTTTGCATTCTTGTGATTAGCTGAGTTAAGAGTCTGCTGAATTTGTCTTGAATTGAGCATGTGCTGTGAGTGTAAGGTTGTTGAATATTCCATGTTGTTGTGTAGTATCTAGAACTTTCCTGGTGTGTATACAAAGAGAAATGGGGGATGTTGAGTGTAGGAGATGATTTAGGCATTTCTTTGAATGAGCCTAATTTTTATCTCTTGCTTTACCTACCTTGAATGTCTGATCCTAGTTAGCACCATTGAGCCTTTAGCCTATTATTTGCTAGTCACAAAATGAGCTTTATCCCTTCTTTCAATAGCCTTGAATTTGATCCAAAACTCCTAAGCGCTTATGTGAAACATGCAAAAAAAGTGAAGGAGTGAATAGTTGGGAGAAGAAAGAAAAGAATAGTTGTGGGAGTTAAATAAAAGACTAGAGGTGCACTTGTTTAAAAATGAATAAGAGTTAGTAGGGAGTAAAAGAATAAAAGAGCGAAAAATAAAATCAAAGAAAATTGCTCAAGTGCTCCTTACTAGCAGTTAGACTGTGCCTAATGAAATGGGCAAAACAAAAGAGGAAATGGGAGTGAAAATAATAAAGGTGAAGTAAGAGGATGAAAATTCTTAAGGAAAGTGTGATGTATTAAAAGCGCTTAGGGAAGATAGTCACTCTTAATTTCCAAAATAGTACCTACCTGCCCTTGGCTAGATACCCGCATTTATTCCCTTCTGACTAAGTTCTAGCACGAGGTATCAGTTTCCTCCTTATTACTCTATTCAATTTCATGTTTACTTCATGTCTATCAGTTTATTTCATGTCAATACATGTATGTGTGATTCATAAATTTAGTTCGGTTATGTATATCAATCCAAAGTCATCACTCCATCAGTTTTCAGCTTCAGATGTTCAGTATTTGAGATTTCAGTTCCCTTCCCCAGTTTTCAGTATGTTTAGTCTACATTTGAGTATGAATGTTCCCAAGGGGGAGATATTGTAATACCCTGAAGGTTCCTCAGACTATATGAGAGTATTGGAAATGAGTTAGTAGAAAATCTACATTTTTGCCTCAATACGACTCAACCTATGAGTCGTAGATTGGTAGTACGGGTCGTAAGAAGACCCATGGACTAGGATAGAGATTTTTTTCCCATACCACGAGTCCCTACTAAGAGTCACAGTATGTGGGTACGACCCATGAGTAGGAGTCATAGCAAGTATTCGGAGTTATCCAGTGATTAATGGTATGGGTGATGGTACAACTCGTAGGATGGTGTTACATATCATAGTAAGATTCGTGGAAATATTCAGAGGGTTGGAGGTTTTGGAATTGGTTAGTACGGGAGGATACCACGAGGGTTAAGAGGATTGTACGACTCACGGTACGATCCGTGACAACTGACAAAATAGTTTTTCCTGTGAGTTTATTAAGGGTATTTTCGTAAATCCAAAGCTCCTAAGCCCTAAAATATGTCATTTTAAGCCCTGAAAGGGGTGTATTAGTAGAGTTTAACCTATCCTAATTTATTCAACTCCCATGCATGCAAGTTTAGAGTGTTCTATTGAAGATCAAGCTTAGAAATCCTCCAATTCTCCTTATAATATCTTGGGATTTCAATGTCAAGATAAGAATTTGTTTACCCAAGTATGTAAGGCCATGATTAAGAGTTTTATTTTACTCACATGCCTGAATTTCTCCTCAAGCTCATGAATTCAAGTATTGATCAAGTGTATGATCATATGGCATTTTAACCCAAATTTATGAAATTCTCTATGATTTATTTATGAATTAATTCCCTTCATGTTTGAAAGCATGTTTTAATATTCATAGACAGATTTTATGTACTAATTGATTACAAATTCATGATTTTAAGTTATCAAAGATTATGCCCACTTATGCAAGTTCATGAAAAAGTTAGTCTATGATTGATGATTTCAAGTATGATGAAGTATGTAGCATATATTTATGTTTATGAATTACCCATACATGAATCTATAATTTTGACTAGTGAAGTCTAATTTAAGTATGCATGATCTCATATTTTGGGTAATCCTACTCAGATTAAGCATGTTTTTATCATTCAGTTTAACTCTATAAATCAGCTTACCATATGGATTTTGGAGTCTCTACTCACACGTTTCAGCTTATGGTATGGTTTCAGCTTCATTGAAAAATGATAGTCAGCACCTTGCATGTTTTTAGGAGTAGTGTCTAGCATCAAGTAGGTTAGGGGTTCATGAAAACCCGGGTCTCAAAACTACACACCAAAGTAGGATTATACATTTACCTTGGAACCTCCCTTGTGAGCTTCCCCTTCCCCGAATGGGCCATCAGCTTGATATCGATATCATAATAGCTCCCTTAGCCTTGGAAAAGCTTTCGTTGGCTTTGCCCACTTGAGAGTAATAGTTGGATGGCTCTATCGTGATTGTGTCGGTTATATGATGAGTCTCCCATTATTCCTCATGATCTCATTTATGCATGTTTATCAGTTATGATGTTATGTTTTCAACAGGTTTGACCCATTGGTCGGGTTATTAGTTTTTACATATGAATATTAGTTTCATCTTTGGGTCATTCGAATTAGTTATGAGATCTCGTTTATGTCTATTCATACTTTCAGATATCAGCATGCTGTTTTACCCTTAGAATCTTATGATGTTATGATTTATGATATATATGATTTTAGTTTTACTTACTCATCCTGTTTTACTTACCTTGCATACTTAGTATATTTCAAGTACTGATCGCATACTCTATGTTGTATCGTTCCATGATACAGGTCCTAGTGATCAGGCTCAGACGTGCCATTAGTTCAACCCACGTTCCTACTCAGACCCTACTTTGGGTGAGTCCTCATCCTCCGAGGACATCTATCTTTTAGTATTATCATGTCAGTTTGTTTCAGATTTAGAGATAGTTGGGGGCTTATCCCAGTATCTCATCAGTTAGTAGAGGCTTTTCAGACATAGATTGTTCAGTGTTATGATATTTTTGTGGATAGACGTTATGTTAATTAGACTTTCGCTATTTCAGAATTCAGTTATCAGTTTTTCTTATGTTGATTTTAGTTATCATGTTCATGCCATGGGTTGACTTTGAGCCATTTATGGTTCTAGGTTTCATTTCCCAATCCGGGATCTCAGCTCGGGTCGTGACAATAGGGTTATGAATGAGGGAAAATTCTTCCACCCTCATGCCCAATTTCATCCTGATTCCATGATTTCAAGTCTCTAAGCATGTCGAGTGAGATTTTAGGATTTTACCCAACTTTTCATGAAATCTTCCATGCTAACTCTATGGGTTTAATCGTCCCATATTTCAATTGATGTTTTATGGCTATTAGGGAAGATTTGACCCTCAATTTACTTCCTAATTCATGATTTTAAGTTTATGAGGATTATACACTATTATGCATGACTTACAAATTTCAAGCTTACGAATCCATGATTTTAAGTATGATGAATTATCTAGTATGCATTAATACTTATGAATTCTTAAGCTTACGAACCTTATGATTTCAAGTTATGAAAATTTATTCAAGAATGTATTATTCTCATAAAATTCAAGTTCAAGTATCATGGCCAACTCTATGACATCTTTTAATGAATATTTCACGCATGTCAAATATGATTATGATTTCACGTTTCGGCTAGCCCATGCAAGTTCAAGTATGTCTTCATGACAATTATTTTGAGCCATGTGTGTTTTTGGAAGTAGTTTCTAGCACCGAGTAGGTTGGGGGTTTAGCCAAAACCCAAGTCTTAGAACTACGTGTCACCGTAGGTATATATATTCATGTTCAAACCCTATGAAGACTCACAAGTGATATCACGCCTTAATCGTTCCATGCCTTGCAAGCTTGGGACGGCTCTTCCCATTTGAGCGACATAGTTGGGGCATCATGTAAGTTCTATCATGATGGTGTCGATTATGATGAAGCCTTTCATTGTTTCTCATGTTTTCAGTTATGCATGTTCATATCTTATGATACTATGTCTTATAGTATATTTGACTCATTGATTAGTTTATGAGTTTTCACTTATCTTTTTAAGTACAGCACGTTATATGATTTATACTTCTAAATCTTGGGTCGTTATGTTCAGCTTATGATGAATAGTTTATGATTATGTATATTTCAGTTATATGGCCTTTAGTATGTTGTCTTTACTCTCATGATCTATCTTGATTTACATTCATGATTTCATACTATCGTTTTACTAGCATGTTTTACTTTCTCTGTATATTCAGTACTTCAAAGTACTGACCGCATATTTTATGCTATATTATCTCGGATATAGGCTCGGGTGATCCTTCTTAGTCTCGTTGTTAGCTCGCCTCGCTCAAACCAGTTCAGTCTCAGTCTTGGTGAGTACTCATCATCTGAGGATGTTTATCAATTTATATTGTCATGTCTTGTTTTAGCTTCAGACTTCACAAGTTAGTTGGGGGTGCTGTCCCATCAATTCATCTTACGACTGGAGGCTTTTCAAACAAACATGTAGTAGACTCAGCGATATGAATTTTATCACTCTTACTTATGTTTTACGTTATGTAGAATTCCACTTATCGCTGCTTATGTTTTATTTTCTGCTTAATTATGCTCTTAAGTCATGCTATGTAAGTGTCATGGGTTAGCTTGGAGCCATTCGTGGTTCTAGATTTCGTTACTTGGTCCGGGATCTCAGCTCGGGTCGTGACAAATATTGTATCCCTTGATGGATTTTTCTTAGAGGCACATTTAAAATCTTTCTTCATTAAGAAAGTGAACATGATCCCTAACCTCCCTTCAAAATCCAAAAACCAATATTTTCCTTTCTCATGGCAGTGTTGTAGGCTTACATAATTTAAAAAGGATGCGTGTATGTGTGTGTGTGTATAGTGGCTTTGATGAGTTCTCATGATGAATATTGTCATTAGATTTTTTATGAAAATTCAGACATTGTGTTCATGTTAGTATAGCTCAAGTGGTCATGAGTTTATACTGCTATACTCAGATCCACTATATAGTGTTGTTCTTTTATGATGACAAAAGATGGAAGACTGAGTTGTATTTAATTTTGAGGTTCAAATAGCTACATAATTCTGATAATCATTGATGAAAAAATAACCTGGTTCATGAACTACTTATACTAGAGACGATTGCTGAAAGAACTAGGTCCTTGAACAAAGTTATGAATGATTCTGGTCCTTGTGCAAGAATCATGTGGATTTGATCAGGTTCACATAACCTAGTCACCTATTGAATTATGATGTGTGGAAGGTTAGTCCCATGAAAGACTTAGGTAAGAGCTTAAATTACTAATTCATGATGATCAACATGAAGTTGGTTCGTAGGGGGGAGAATTTTACTTGAGTGTACATGCAACTACAGTATTATATATTTTTGTTATGGGTTTGCCATCATCAAGAAGGAAAAATTATTGAGACAGAGATCTACATATTCTTAGAGGAGCAATGTGTGCTACAGAGCTATGTAGTAAGACAAACAATATGAAGTTTTGATAATTAATAAATAAGTAATAAACATAATAAAAATATAAAAGAACCAGATCTTTTACATGTCTACAACAAAGCGCAAATATCAAGAGTGTACTACAAGCAATGAAGGAACAACAAATGAACTAGGTCCTTCACAGTAGATTCGAGAAGAGTATTAATTAAGGCAAAGCAGCTTTCAAGTGCATAGAAGGATTAATTGAGGAATTAGGATTATGATAAATTTAATAAAGCAAGAAATAAGAAAAATATGAAAATATTATCATATTTACACATAAGGAAGAATCTTTGAAAAATAGGAAAAAACTATTGCCAAATGCGTAAAGGAGAATCAAGTCAAACTAGGATTAGAATCTTGGCTCTTGATCTAATCCTTATTGAATTGAAGGAACAAGAAGTGACTATCTGCTTCTATATAAAGAATCTCATTAATGTTGCTAAAGACATCCACACAAAGAAAGAAGAGAGCACACAAAGAAGAAAACTTATTTGTGTCCCGTGTGTGATAGTAAGTCAACTGGTAACTTTGTAAAGAACTTATTCCTATCAAGAATTATTCATATACAGTTCTTGTTGCCCAGTTTATTTCTTGAGCGTAAATAGAAAACATTTACATTCCTAATGATTTTTTTAGGTCCTTTTTGTGTTGTAAGGGCTCCCACAACTTATAGAGTTGTTGTGAATTAGACTACAATCGAAGCGTATTATAGAGANATAGAGAAAGAAGGGAAAGATGTTATAATGATTAGCTCTTTAAATGCTATATCGGTTAGCTGCTAGTTGGTTGCAACCTAAACTTGTGTGGTTCAAATTTAGTGGTAATTTGAGAGAGAAAAAATGAGATTGTTTTTTTTATTCTTGAGAGAGGAATATTTCTACTTAAAATTCTTGTGTTAATTATTTTTAAATTATACGCTTACTTCTTGTTTAGTTGGTGAAAAATTCTTCAATACATGTATAAACAACAAAAAAAGTAACACCTTTTAAAGATTTTTTAAAAAAAGTTATCATTCTCTATCCAAGAAGAAAAGCCAAAACATGCAAATTTAATTTGGTATGATATTAGTATACCATTTTAAAAAGTCAGAATATAAAAAAAAAGTTCGAACCAAAATGTCCAAAACCATACCAAACCGAGGGTCCAGTAATCCTCTCCTTGAGTACTTCTAAAGGAATTTAGTTTCACCCAGATCCCATTTCACGTGAGCATGTTCGGTTCATTTGTAGATTTGCTATTACGTATCCCTATAATCAAGTATTGCCGAAATAGAACTAAACTAATAG
>JACEIK010003798.1:50505-68407 GCA_018107945.1 Datura stramonium | reverse complement strand
TAATATGTTAGGATCCTTGTACATGTTGTCATAGTATACGTTTGGAGCATTACATATGATGTTGAGGACTAGTCAGGTGCTAGGTTGATCTCCTTCACTATCGTATGATAAGTCCTGAGTGTGTATTGTGTTGAGATATATAGTGTTATTGTTGAACATTTGTTTGGACTTCATTTATGAAATTTATTTTATGCATATTATTTATGTGCTCGTTGTGTGGTTGTACTTTCTAACATTTTTTCCAGGAGTATTACAGTGGCAGCTCAAGGATCTTATTGGATTATATTTATGTACAACTTACTCCTTACCTGCATGTCCATGCAAATTCTAGTGGTGATGATGAAGCTATTAGTAGACGAGTTCATGGAGGTTTTTAAAAGAGTCTTCATCATTTATTCATTGATATCTTTTTTGTAGTTCTCTTAGATGCTCCATAGTCTACTATGGGGCATGGACAAGAGTTTTAAATTAATATTTTGAGATACTAATTATTTCGTAATTAATTATCATATTATTTGAGTACTTATTTGATTTATTAAATATTGTGAATTAATGGTTAATATATGAAAGTATGGTTCACCTGACCGATGGTAAGTGTTGGGTGCCAATCATGTTTAGGAGATAATTTGAGATATGACAAAGTTGGTATCAGAGCGTAGGTTTTAAATTTCGAGTCATGGACCAGTGTTTGGTAGAGTCTTGTTCATGAGTATGTAGACGTCCATACTTATGACCTTGAGGCTACTAAATATGTAGGATTTTTTAATTCCTTACTTGTGTGTTGAGCTGAATCAAATTGAACCTTAGGATGTTCTTTTCACAGACAGCTAGAATACGCATATCCTCTACTAAATGACACAATTGACTTTAAAGTTTTTAACAATAGATATGAGTTGAGAATGAAATTGAGTACGTGGGATATTATGTACATTATTAAAGTTGAACTGGACAGGTTGTACGTTTTGGAACAAATTTATTTAGAAAGGATCCTCAGCCATTTTTTTTAAAAATAAGTTTAGAAGTTAGTGAAAATTTTAAACGTCATGAACTCATATGAGAGGAAAAGTGGACATCTGATATGCATTTTGCGTAAGAACGACTTATTTAAATTTGAGGTTATGGATATAATTCTTCGTTATGAGTCTAATCAGTAAAAAGAAAGAACTGTAGCAGAAAAGTAAGAAATGTAATAGCTTACCCACGTTTAAATCATAAGGCCTTGTGGTGAAATATATTTTGAGGATAATGTTTATATGGTGCTAGGCTTTATATATTTTAAAACTGATTATTTGTTATTAGTAATGTCGTGATGGTGATGTCATATGTGTGGACATGGTGAGAGAATACATAATTTAAATGCATTGTGTATGGGCTTGATAGTGGATCTACAAGATGCACAATATGTTCATGAAGTAGGTTCGTTATAAATTATGGGTTATGGTTGTCACGACCCGAACATAGGTCCGGATAGAGACACGGGACAAGAAACCCCAAGAGGCTCTACGTCGACCCATGGCATGAACATAACAACTAATAACATACTATAAATAGATACTGATATAATAAAACATTCTTAAGCGGAAGTATGCATACATATCAATCTAAAACAGAGTCAATAATGACAAGTTGATTTCTACATAATGTCTGAAAATCCTCTAACATAACTGATGAGCTGATGGGATAACATTCCCAACTAGCTCGACAAAGTCTCTAATTGAAAGAACATAACAATGAATAACTAAATTTCCTCGAAGGATGAGGACTCACCAACACTAGCTAGACAGGCCTGAGGGGAAAGCAAGACTAGCGATGAGGCCGAAAATGATCCGTCGAACCTGTATCATGAGATGATACAACATAAAGTATGCAGTCAGTACTTGAAATGTACCGAGTATGCAAGGTAAGTAAAATAGACAGTTATATAAGAGTTCATAAGAATAGGACAGCATGGACATGAAATAAATATCGTAGTATAAACATGAGGGCTCAAGGTTTTCAAATCATTCATAATTCATTCGTAATCATAATCGTAAGAGAAACTTTATAAAAACATAGTTTGAGCCAAAGTAACATAACGTGACAATGCATAAATCATGAGGAACAATGGGAGGACTCGTCTTAACCAACACCATCATGATAGAGTCTTACATGATGCCCCAACTATCTTACTCAAGTGGACAGAGCCGTTCTAGGCTTGCTAGGAAAGGGACATGCAATATGGTGATATCACAGGGATCCAATAATAAATGTATATACCTATCGTGGCATGTAGTTCTGAGACCATGGGATTTTTCTTTGAACGCTGGATCTACTCGGTGCTAGACACTGCTCTCAAAAATATGCACATGAGGGCTCGTATAGTAACCATGCATTCATTCATGAAGTTCATGGCCAAATAAATAATAACATCACTGATCCCCATTTGAAATACAAGCTTGGCCATGAGCAAGGGCCCATAAGTTGGCCAAAAGTCATAAATCCATCAATCATGAAAACCATGCATACTTGTAAAAATTTATATACTTGATATTCATAAATTCATGAAGAGTATTTAAAGAGAAATCATAACATGAATCATAAATCATAATTTAGGCTTAGTAAGATCAAAATTATAATAGAATCATAACTTGACTTTTCATGAAACCTTGCATAATTGGTCATAGTTTGATCTAGATTTGAAACCATAAAATTCATAATCAATTTGTGTATAAAATCATCCCATAAGTCTTAGAATATCATCTAAAATATAAAGAAAATTGACCCATAATAAAATCAAAGAGAATTCCATGAATTTGGGTTAAAACCCCACCATGAGATTATCAAATCACTTTAATACTTGAATTCTTAAACCTAGAGGGGAATTGGGGCATGAGAGTAAAGAGGAACTCTCATTTACAACCCTACATACCTGGGTAAATCTTATTTACACTTCTCTTTGAAATGCCAAAGGGAATTGGAGAAGATTGGAGAATTTCTCAAGCTTGATCTCCAAGGAAGAACTCTAAACTTGCATGCATGGAAATGGTGAGGCTTAGGATAGGTTTAGCACTCTTAAAACCCTTATAACTGAGCTTAAAATGATGTAGTTTAGGACTTAGGAGCCTAGAAATTACAAAATGTCATTAATGGTTCGACAGAAAATCTCATACTGCGAGAAACGATGAGTCGTTTGATGACTCGTTAGCCAAATGACAATGGCAAATGACGAGTCGTTTGCTTAATCTGTGAAGTACACTGGAATTTTCCACTGTTGCTCAAACCATGGGTCACTTAACATCTCATTAGAAAAATGATGATTCGTTTCCTTAATCCGTCATGACTATCCAAAAAAAATAATATTTCCATAAACCATGAGTCATTTGACGACTCGTTAGGCAAATGACGAGTCGTTTGCGGATCCATTAGGGGATATTTTGATCTTTAAAAATGAGGGGTGATTTGCCGACTCATTAGAAAAATGAAGAGTCACTTAACGACTCGTTAGATAAATGACAAGTGATTTGACGACTCGTTCTGGGACTTGGTGCAGATTTTTCCCTGTTTTCTCCGTTTCAACTCTCGGATCTGATCTTAGAGACTTTTGGGGTATTATAATATCTCCCCCTTGGGAACATTCATCCTCGAATGTGGATAAACATACTGAAAATCTGGGGAAAGCAACTGTCATCTCAAATACTGAACATCTAAAGCTGAAAACTGACGGAGTGACTGACTCTGAATTGAACTACATGACTGAACTGGATTCATGAATCACACATACATACATTGACATGAAAGAAACTGGGGCATGTGAACTGAACATGAAACTGAATAGAGTATACCTCAGGCTGAAGCTAAGCCGGAAGGGAATAGATGCAGGTATTTAGCCATCATACCTGCTTCGACTTCCTACGTGCCTCTCTCAACATGTTGATTCCGCCACAAAACCTTTACTAAAGCTACTTCCTTATTTCTTAGCTTCCGAACCTGACGATCAAGTATTTCCACCGGAACCTCTTCATAGCTGATGCTATCCTTCACATCTACGCTCTCCACCGGGAACAACCAAAGCCAGATCACCCATGCACTTCTTCAGAAGCGACACATAAAACACCGGGTGCACTGAAGTCAATTCTGAGGGCAACTCCAACTCACACACTACCTTATCAACTCGTCTCACAATTCATTACGGGCCAACATAAAGGGGACTAAGTTTCCCTTTCTTTCCGAATCTCATGATTCCCTTCCTGGGAGATACCTTCAGATACACCCAATCATCAACTTCAAACTCAAGTTCTCTCCTCCCTACATCTGTGTAGGACTTTTGATGACTCTGGGCTATTTTAAACCTTTACATTATAAGCTAAACCTTCTCCATAGTCTCATGGACTGAATCTTGTCCTATCAATGCTACTCCACTGACTTCGAACCAACCAATAGGTAATCTACATCTCCGCCCATAAAGAGCCTCAAACTGAGCCATTTGAATGCTGAAATGGTAGCTGTTGTTATATGCAAATTCAATGAGAGACAAATGATCATCCCAACTACCCTTGAAATCAATCACCCACGCCCTCAACATATCCTCAAGAGTCTGAATGGTTCGTTCAGCCTGACCATTTTTTTGCGGGTGAAATGCTGTGCTAAGCTTGACCTGAGGACCAAGTCCCTTCTGAAACGATCACCAAAACTGGGAGGTAAACTGAGTACCTCTATATTATATAATGGACAAGGGTACTCCATGAAACCAAGAACCTTTTATTCTGTATGAATCGATATTATTCCATTCCAAACCCTTCCTGATACCTCCCAAGGAAAATCTCGAATTTGGATTCCAAATTGATGGGTTAGTGTGAGCTTATCCATGCGGTTATGCACTCTTTGAATAGGAATCCCAAACGTATAGTTTAACATAATCCTCTGCTGAATCAGTAGTTTTGACCGGTAGAAAATGAGCTGCTTTAGTCAATCTGTCTACAACAACCCAAATATAGACATACTTTTGATAATTACGAGGCAATCCCATAATGAAGTCCATATTGATTTCCTCCCATTTCCAAGTAGGGATACTAATGTCTTGAAGAACCTCCGGATCTTTGATGCTCAACCTTCACTTGTTGACAATTCGAACACTTAGCCACAAATTCAGCTATGTCCTTCTCATGCCATTCCACCCATGAACTTCCTATAGGTCACGGTACATTTTGGTGGCACCTAGATGTATGGAATATCTGGAACCATGAGCCTCATGCAACATCCACTCCCTCAAGTCATCAACACCTGGTACACACAAATGATCTTGATATCATTGTACACCATCTCCCCTTGGGAGAAGACTTCCACCTTCTGATTCTGAATGACTTCCTTCAACTTTAACAAAAATAGGATCCTTGTCTTGTCTAGCTTTGGCCTCGGTTACCAAGGAAGATTCTGACCCATTATGAACAATGACACCACCATTCGTCGAGTCAACAAGACGAACTCCTAGTCGTGCAAGCCAATGCACATCCTTCACTAACTCTTTCCTCTCCTCATCTACATGGGTCACACTCTCCATAGAAAGCCTGCTAAGAGAGTCTGCCACCACATTAGCCTTGCCCGGATGATAAGGACACTAATGTCATAATCCTTAAGAAGCTCCAACCACCTCCTTTGATGTAGATTTAGATCCTTCTGGATAAACATGTACTGTAGGATTTTGTGGTCTGTAAACACATCCATATGGATCCCGTATAGATAGTGTCTCCAAATCTTCAAGGAAAATACTACCATTGCCAACTCGAAGTCATTTTGATCAAAAGTTGACCATGATCAAACTTAGCTTCCTCAAAGCTCATAAATTCAACCAAAGGTTCAAATCACTCCTGAACACCTCGGAATCCATGCAAACTACCCAACTAAGTTATAAATCACATCTGGAACTAACAAAGCTTCCAGAATCCAAATTCGGGCTCGTTAACCTGAAATGTTGACTTTGGTCAAGTCTCGCAAAATTTAAACCTTTCTCATCCAATCTTCATTGGATCATCTTGGAAATTGTTTCATCCATATCCATAAGTCATAAATAACAAAATAAAGATAAGAAAAGGTTCAACCTAGGGAAACGGGTCAAAAATCACAAAACGGCCATGTGGGTTGTTACACTTCCAAGCTTGGCTAATAACCGCGCATTCCTGAACTTCTACATACCTAACACTTATAGCAGGGATAGGGAGTTATCCTGAATATACACATTTTAACCATCATTTCCATCATGGGGGAAACATTCATAGGGCTTAGAGTAAGGAAATTACGAGCATGAATCATTTAAGAAATCTAAGCTACGCATATACTTGATATAACATGATCTTATGAGCCGATAAGGCAAATCTTAAGGACTGAGTCCATAGAGATGAGCATGCTAAAGACATGAGTTTACATACATAACGAGGGTTATGACATGAAGCTGAGATTTATGGAATCATGGAAGAAGACTGGAATCACCATCTGAAGTAGTTACTTCTCATTCTATGAATCTGAGTACGAATACATGTAAGGAGTACTTGGAACTTAGGCATGAGAATAACATGTTCACATACGACATGAGTAGAGTATCACATAGACTGAAGTACGCAAGGACACCGGGATAAGCGTGGATCGATCTCCCATAGTTACTGATCTTTGACCTTCACACTTGAAACTCAAGGCATGACCTGGTCCTTCACCTTATAATCTCCCCCTTAGCTTAAAGGTCATCATTCTGAGGATTGGATCCCCTTATTAAGGCTAGGAAGAAATCACTATATCTTGACTTCCTATTTTCCTCTAAGACTATCACGCAAGGCTTCATACTTCTCCTGTCATACTCCCCCAATATTTTGGTTTCTTACTTCAAGTTCACGAATTCTTCTGCCTTAGCTTCTCTTAACTCCTGCAGGGAGAAGTAATTCGAGAGCGCCTCTTATTCCATTGACTGGCGTTATGATTTGGAGTATATGAATACACGAGTTAGAAGGATAGAAAGATATTTCATTGCACGAAATAGATCATAAAAGAAGGGAAATTTCCTAAAACGTTTCGTAGCCCCTTCGTCATAAGTGTGGCGCGCTTCAAACCTATGAAAAAGGCTCTACTTAATGCGGCTTTCAGACACCCTAGGACACTTCAAAACCTAATGCTCCGATACCAAGTTTGTCACGACCCAAACATAGGCCCGAATAGAGACACGGGACAAGGAACCCCGAGAGGCTTTAAGTCGATCCATGGCATGAACATAACAACTGATAGCATACTATAAATAGATACTAATATAATAAAACATTCTTAAGCGGAAGTATTCATACATATCAATCTAAAATAAACTCAACAATGACAATCTGATTTTTACATAATGTCTGAAAACCCTTTAACATAACTGATGAGCTGATGGGACAACATCCCCAACTAGCTCAACAAAGTCTCTAATTTAAAGAACATAACAATGAATAACTAAATGTTCTTGAAGGATGAAGATTCACAAACACTGGCTACAAAGGCCTGAAGGGAAAGCAAGACTAGTGATGCGGCCTAAAATGATCCATCGGACCTTTATCATGAGACGATACAACATAAAGTATGCGATTAGTACTTTAAATGTACCGAGTATGCAAGGTAAGTAATACGGACAGTTAAAAATACATAAGAGTTCATAAGAATAGGACAACATGAACATGAAATAAATATAAACATGAGGGCTCAAGGTTTTCAACTCATTTATAATTCGTCTGTAATCATAATCGTAAGAGAAACTTTATAAAAACATAGCTTGAGCCAAAGTAACATAACATGACAATGCATAAATCATAAGGAACAATGGGAGGACTCGTCTAAACCAACACCATCATGATAGAGCCTTTCATGATGCCCCAACTATCTCACTCAAGTGCGCAGAGCCGTCCCAGGCTTGCCAAGCAAGGGACGTGCAGTATGGTGATATCACAGGGATCCAATAATAAATGTATATACCTATGGTGGCACGTAGTTCTGAGACTACGAGGTTTTTCTTTGAACACCGGGTCTACTCAGTGCTAGACACTGCTTCCATAAATATGCACATGAGGGCTCGTATAGTAACCATGTGTTCATTCATGAAGTTCATGGCCAAATAAATAATAACGTCATTGATCCCCATTTGAAATACATGCTAGGCCATGAACAAGGGCCCATAAGTTGGCCAAAAGTCATAAATCCATCAATTATGAAAATCATGCATACTTGTAAAAAATCATATACTTGATATTCATAAATTCATGAAGATTACTTGAAGAGAAATCAGCACATGAATCATAAATCATAATTTAGGCTTAGTAAGATTAAAATTATTATAGAATCATAACTTGACTTTTCATGAAACCTTGCATAACTGGGTATAGTTTGATCTAGATTTGAAACCATAAAATTCACAATCAATTTGTGTATAAAATCTTCCTATAAGTCTTAGAATATCATTTAAAACATGAAGAAAATTTACCCATATTAAAATAAAAGAGAATTCCATGGATTTGGGTTAAAACCCCATGAGATCATCAAATCACTTTAGTACTTGAATTCTTAAACCTAGAGGGGAATTGGGGCATGAGAGTAAAGAGGAACTCTCATTTACAATCCTACATACCTGGGTAAATCTTATTTACACATCTCTTTTAAATCCCAAAGGGAATTGGATAAGACTGGAGAATTTCTCAAGTTTGATCTTCAAGGAAGAACTCTAAACTTGCATGCATGGAAATGGTGAGACTTAGGATAAGTTTAGCACTCTTAAAACCCTTCTAACTGAGCTTAAAATGACGTAGTTTAGGACTTAGGAGCCTAGAAATTATGAAAATTCCCTTAATGGTTCGACAGAAAATCTCATACTGCCAGAAATGATGAGTTGATTGACGACTCATTAGGAAAATGATGAGTTGTTTTCCAACTCGTTAGGCAAATGACAAGTCGTTTGATGACTCGTTTGGCAAATGATGAGTCGTTTGCTTAATCCGTGAAGTACACTGAAATTTCCCACTGCTGCTCAAACCACAGGTCCCTTAATGACTGTTAGCCAAATGACGAGCTGTTTCTTTAATCCATCACGACTGTCCGAAAAAAAAAATAGTTCCACAAACCACGAGTCATTTGATGACTCATTAGGTAAATGCCAAGTCATTTGCTGACTCGTTAGGGGATATTCTAATCTTTGCAAATGAAGGGTGATTTTTCGACTCGTTAGCAAAACGACAAGTCACTTAACGACCCGTTAGGTAAATGATGGGTGATTTGACGACTCGTTCTGATACCTGCTGCAGGTTTTTTTCTGTTTTCTCCGTTTCAACTCTCGGATTTGATCTTAGAAACTTTTGAGGTATTACAATGGTAGAGAATGAAACTTGAGAAAAAAAATTATAGATGAACATAGTATGAGATTGAATATAAAATTCAACTCACATTCAATTGATTTGTTATAAAAGTAAGGGTAAGATGTGAAATATTAATACTACCACGAATCATGAAAATAAATGCACCATAAAAGGAGTTTGAGCAATTGATAAGACCGTCATCAGGAAAAATAACCAATTCTCATTGTTTCATTAACATATATTACGTTGATAAAGCACAAGGTAGACGAGCGACATATCAATGAGGTGATAGTATAGATGAGCATAAAGAGAGAATTTGAGTACTAAAAGGTACCACTTGTAATATTGAACCAAGTAGGGGAGTCATTATTGTTGACCGATCTATCGAATATGTGAGGACATAGTTCAAAGTCATGATCCACTTAAATGTTATAACCTTGCATAATTGGCCTTGGGGTTATCTTTGGTTCGTATTGATTAACGAGTTCGTCTTATCTTTTACTTGATTGTCGTGAAAAGAAAAGCCTGTTGGATTTTATTTCAGTTGAACTTAGTATTGAGTATATTGAATTCACTTTGTATGTCTATAGGATAAGCTATTCCAACGATAAAAGCTTTATTTTATTAATGATGGATATGTGTTTCATCTAATTAAATTGGTGCACCAAGATTGAGAAATAAACTATTGAGTTAGTCTTAATGATTATGAAGTCTTTAAATGTGATTTTGAGAGCCTACACAATGTACCACCTGATTGGGAGATAAACGTGAGTATAGATATACAGTCAAAAAATAACCCATTTTTATTCGGTATCATAGAATAGCTCATTGGAGCCAAAGAAACTAAAATAACAAGCTGCAAGACTTGATGATTAAGAGGTTACTAGACAAAGTATAGTTGTCACAACCCGAGCATAGACCCCAGGCGCGACATAGGACTTAGAACCACGAATGACTCTAAGCTAACCCATAGAATTGCATGATACAAATATAATTTAACTCTAAATAGAAAACTGAGCGGAAGCTAATTGAAATGTAAACCATTCATTGTGTGTAAGGACGTAGCTTTTTAACAACACTGAGTCATAAGCTGATATTATACTACACTGTCTAAAAGCCTCTACTATTCTGATGAGCGACTGGGACAAGTCCTCAGCTAACTCCAACACCTAAAATTAAAATAATACTAAAATAAAGAAAACATAACTCCCGTCCTCGAAAGATGAGGACTCACCACTAGTAGCTGATGAAGTCTGGGACGTGTCTAGCTGCAGGCTGAGTCTGAATACCTGGATCTATATCATAAAATCATATAGCACATAAAGTATGCGATCAATATTTGAAATGTACTGAGTATGTGGGAAACATAACTAAAACCATAAATACTATAAATCTGAGAAAAGACTGTACATAAAACATGGTTGATTACGTAACTTGAGGTAACATGAAATAACCCTATCAGAGATGCATGAATACTGACATGACATGCTAGTTTTAAAATATTTAATGAAATACAAATAAAACCAGTTTCAAGGTTCATGTACATGTACTGAAGACTGAATCTGTAATCATAAAATGAAAGTTGTAACTGACATAACTACACTGAACTAAAACTGAAACTACACTATGGGAGAGCCGATAAACTCCAATGTGAGCCTCATGGAGCCCGACCAGTAACCCCGGTCGAAAGGGTATTCGTGCCTTGCCAAGGGTAAGAATCATAACTAGTGTGATATCACTCTTGAACTCAGGGAGACAATCTCAACTAACGACGGTGTCACGACCTGAGCAAGGACCCCAGATCCAGGCACGGGACCTAGTTCCACGAATGGCTCCAAGCTAACCCATGGTACATACTTAGTTTGAATAAGAGAGAATATTTAAAGCAGAATAAACTAGAATTCAACATAAGCGGAAGTCAGCATAACATAAAAACATAAGTCTAAATACGAGTCAACAACGATGAACTGTCTATACATAGTTGTCTGGAAAGCCACTAATCATAAGATGACCTTATGGGATAATACCCCCAACTAGCTCACTAAGTATGAAACTAAAAGACATAGGAAAAGATATATGAACAAAATTGTCATCCTCGAATCACGAGGACTCACCAAAACTGGGATTATACTGGACTGAAATGGGAGCGAGCTAATGTCGTGACTGAGTATGGTCACCCGAACCTATATCATGAGACGATATAGCATAGATTATACGGTCAGTACTTTTAATGTATTGAGCATGTAGAGAAAGTAAAACATGTTAGTAAAACGGTAGTATGAAATCATGAATATAAAACAAAAAGAACATGAGAGTAGGGACATCATGATAAAAGCCATATTTCTAAAATAAACATAATCATGAGATATTTATCATAAGATGAACATAATGACCCAAGGTTTACAAATAGAAATCATATAATATACCGTACTCGATCATAAGTGAAAACTCATAAACTGGTCAATGGGTCAGATACGCAATAACATAATATCATAAGACATAAACATGAGGAACAATGAGAGGCTTCGTCATAACAGACACCATCATGATAAAGCTTATGTGATGCCCCAACTATCTTGCTTAAGTGGGCAAAGCCGTCCTAAGCCTTGCCAAGGCAAAGGACGATGAAGGTGTGATATCATTGGTGTGCCCTAGGGCGGGTAAAACACTCTCTTGAGAGGTCCCGGATATGAATATATACCTACAATGATACGTAGTTATAAGACCTGGGTCCTCGAAATTCCTGGCCTACTCAATGCTAGACACTACTCGTAAAATATGCATATCGCTCATAATCATATTCTCAAAACATAGCTTAAGTATGTTTGTTAGGAGTCTTGACTCCAAGCATCTTTGTAAAACTAATCTTGTAAGACTTGAATTAAAAATCATGGTGAAACATACTTGATTTTACATAGGTTTGCTCAAATCATGAATTCATACATACTTGAATAAGGCTTAATAAATTCAAAATCATGGAATCATATATTTAAAAATTCGTAAGCATTCATGCATATTTTGATAATTTATCATGCTTGAAATCATGGGCTAATAAGCTTGAAATTTATAAATCATGCATAATAGGGAAAAATCAACATAAGCTCAAAATAATCAATTCATGAGGAATTTGAGAGTTAAATCTTCCCCAATAGCCATATTTCATGAAATGGAACATGAGAGAATTAAATTCATAGAGATATCATGGATAATTGCATGGAATTGGGTTAAACCCCAAAATCACATAACTTAGAATTTGAGAAGTAGAGTTCATGGAACTTAACTTGAAAAGGACATGAGGGTAGAAGAATTTTCCCCATTCATAACCCTAAATACCTGGACTTGATGAGAATCTTGCTAGGGTTTGATGCCCAAGAGAAATTGGAGAAGAAGAAATTGAAAAATCTTTTCTTCCATGAGAGCTTGATCTTTCTCAAACTTGGTGTATGAGAGGAGTGAGGAATAAGCTAAGTAAAACCCTCAAATACACCTTTAAGGATCCCCAAAGAAATTTCATTTATGAATTAGACTTAGGAAATTATAAAACTGGCCTTAGAAATCGGGTTAAATCTGCTTCACTGAACACCTCAACGGCTGATGTGATGGTCCATCACCCTTAAACTAGAAGGGTCCAGAATTCCACCTTTTCGACGGTAGAAGTAACGGGCCGTCACTCCCCTGACGGTCTGTCAAGTCATCCATCGCTTGAGAACATCGGGGCCTGACCATGACGCCACCAGTGACGATCTGTCGCAAATTTGATGGCCGACATTCCCACCGTCGGAGCTACAATGCCACAGGAGACGGTCCGTCACTCACCTGACGAGCCGTCGATTTCCTTCCTTAATCCCTGCACCAGATTTGAAACCAACAGTTCCCGTGCTATGGAAAGCTATTTCAAGACTCGAGGTGTTATAATATCTCTCCCATGAGAACATTCGTCCTTGAATGTTGACTTATGCATACTGGAAGGCTAGGGAAAGAATTGCAATCCCAGAACTAAAAGCTATAGACTTGAAAACTGACAGAGTGACCGACTCCGAACCAAGATATATGATTGAACTGAATTCGTGAAACATATTTGCATGCTATTACATGAAATAAACTTAGATACATGAACTTGACATGACATTGAATAGAGTACTAAAGAGGAAATTGGTACCTCACACTGGAACCGAGCTGAAAGTGAAAAGATGCGGGTATTTACCATCATATCTGCTTCGGATTCCCACGTAGCTCCCTCAATAAGCTGATTTCTCCACAAAACCTTCACTGAAGCTACTTTCTTATTTCTCAACTTCTAAACCTGATGATCAAGGATCTCAACCAGAACTTCTTCAGAGGTAAGGCTATCTTTCAACCCAATTCTCCCTACATGAACAACTAAAACTGGATCACCAATGCACTTTTTCAACAAAGACACATGAAAAACTGGATGCACTGAAGCTAACTCACTGATATGCCACCTTACCAACTCGCCTCAGAATCATATAAGGACTAATATATCTGGGACTAAGCTTCTCTTTCTTACCGAACCTCATAACTCCCTTCATAGGAGACACCTTCAGAAATACCCAATCGTCAATCTCAAACTTAAGTTCTCTCCTCCTAACGTCTGCATAAGATTTCTGACGACTCTAAGATTTTTTCAACCTTCCTCTAATAAGCTAAACTTATCCATAGCCTCATGAACTGAATATGACCCTATAAATGTAGCCTCACCTACCTCAGACAATCCAATCGGTGATCTACACCTTTGCCTATAAAGAGCTTTGAATGGAGCCATTTGAATATAGGAGTGATAACTGTTGTTATAGAAAAACTCGATGAGAGGCAAGTGATCATCCCAACTACCTTTGAAATCAATCACACATGATCTCAACATGTCCTCAAGAGTCTAAATAGTCTATTGTCCTGACCATCTATCTGTAGATGAAAAGCTGTACTAAACTTCACATGAGTACCAAGTCCCTTTTGAAAGGATCTCTAGAATTGAGAGGTGAACGGGGTACCCCTATCTGAGATAATGGACAACGGAACTCCATGCAATTGAACTAATTAACAAATGTAGAATCTAGCATAATCCTCAGTTGAATCTATAGTTTCGACCGATAAGAAGTGAGTTGATTTGATCA
Source organism: Datura stramonium (assembly GCA_018107945.1). Taxonomy (NCBI): domain Eukaryota; kingdom Viridiplantae; phylum Streptophyta; class Magnoliopsida; order Solanales; family Solanaceae; genus Datura; species Datura stramonium. The sequence continues at coordinate 53,943 of JACEIK010003798.1, read as the reverse complement.
AGTTATCTATAATCACCCATATAGAGTCATACTACCGGCACATATGAGGCAACCCTGTAATGAATTCCATAATGATCTCTTCCCACTTCCATGTGGGAATTTTGAATTCTGAAGCATACCTCCAAGTCTCTGATGCTCAACCTTCACTTGTTGGTAATTTGGACACTTAGCCACAAATTTTGCTATGTCCTTCTTCATGTCATTCTACCAATAGACTTCCTGTAAGTCACGGTACATCTTGGTGGTACCTAGATGGATAGAGTATTGAGATCCATTGAGCCTCGCTTAACATCTGCTCCCTCAAGTCATCCACTGCCGGAATGCACAATCAGCCCTGATATTGGAGTGCACCATCTCCCCCTTGGGAGAAAACGTCCATTTTCTGATTCAGACTACTTTCTTTAAGTTCACTAGGGTAGGATTCTCATCTTGCCTTGCTTTAACTTCCGTCATCAATGAAGATTTCGATCCATTTTGAACAATCACACCACCATCCGCTGAATCTACAAGGAAAACTCCCAAACAAGCAAGCCTATTGACATCCTTCACCAACTCTTTTCTCCCATTCTCGACATGGGACACACTCTCCATAGAAAACCTACTAAGAGCATCCACCACTATATTGACCTTGCACAGATGATAAAGGACACTCATGCCATAATCCTTGAGAACCTCTAGCCATCTCCTTTGCTGCAAATTTAGGTCCTTCAGAGTAAATACATACTATAGGATCTTGTAATCCGTGAACACATCCACATGCACCCTATATAAATAATGCCTCCAAATATTTAAGGCAAACACCACTACTGCCAATTTTGGGTCATGCGTCGGGTAATTCTTTTCATGACTCTTAAGCTATCTAGAGGCATACGCAATGACCTTACCATGATGCATCAACACACAACCAATACCAACCCTAGAGGTATTACAATACACCACAAAGTCATCCGTGCCCTCCAGCAGGGTCAATATTGGGGTTGAAGTGAGTCGAGTCCTTCACTCCTTAAAATCTTCTCATAAGCATCCAACCACTGAAATTTGACCTTCTTCTAGCTCAAGTTAGTCAATGGTGCTGCAATGGATGAAAGTCCCTCTATGAACCTCCTGTAGTATGCGTCAGTTAATTCTTTTCATGACTCTTAAGATGTATAGAGACATACGCAATGACCTTACCATGATGCATCAACACACAACCAAGAACAACCCTAGAGGTATTACAATACACCACAAAGCCATCCGTGCCCTCCAGCAGGGTCAATACTGGGGTTAAAGTGAGTCGAGTCTTTAACTCCTGAAAATATTCTCATAAGCATCCAACCACTGAAAATTGACCTTCTTCTAGCTCAAGTTAGTCAATGGTGTTGCAATGGATGAAATCCCTCTATGAACCTCCTGTAGTAGCTAGCTAAATCGAAGAAGCTCCTAATATTAGTGGGACTGACAGGTCTAGGCCAATTCTTAACTATCTCTATCTTTTGAGAGTCTACATGCACACCATCGCTAGGTATCACATGACCCAAGAATGCTACTTAGTTCATCCAAAAGTCATACTTTCTGAATTTAGCAAACAACTAACGATTTTTTAGAGTATGCAATATAATCCTCAAATGAGCGACATGCTCCTCCTTGCTCCGAGAGTATATTAGGATATTATCTATAAAGACAATCACAAACATATCCAAATACAACTTGAACACCTTGTTCATTAAGTCCATAAAAGCCGCAGGATCATTCGTTAGTCCAAAAGACATAACTACAAACTCATAGTGACCATACTGAGTCCTGAAATCTGTCTTCGATATGTCACTCTCCCTAACTCTGAGCTGATGTTAGATGAATCTGAGATCTATATTGGAAAAGAAATCAGCACCTTGAAGCTGGTCAAACAGGTCATCAGTTCTAGGGAGGGATACTTATTCTTGATTATGACCTTTTTCAACTGTCGATAAACAATGCACATCCTAAGAGAGCCATCCTTCTTCCGAAAAAAGAGAACTGGACCACCCCATGGGGATTTACTAGGCCTGAACCCTTATCTAAGAGATCTTTTAGCTTCTCTTTCAACTCCTTTGGTTCGACTGGATCCATTCTATAAGGAGGAATGGATATGGGTTGCGTATCAGGGAGAAGATCAACACAAAAGTCAATGTCCCGCTCGGGAGGGACTCCTGGTAGATCATCTGGGAACACCTTTGGATACTTATATACTACAGAAATTTACTAAAGAGTCGGGATCTCAGATATAGAATCCTTGACCCAAACTAGATGGTATATACAACCCTTGGAGATAATCTTTTTGGCCTTGAGATAGGAAAATAAGTGACCTACGGGCACAACTGAACTACCCTTCTACTCTAGGACTGGTTCACCCGAAATTTGGAACTCTACCGTATGGGTTCTACAATTGACTAAAGCGTAACAAGCATGTAACCAATACATACCAAAGATAACATCGAAATCGGTCATATATAACTCCACTAAGTCAGCTAAGGTAACTTTCTGAAGAATCATGACTGGGAATATCTGTATACCCGTCGAGCTAAAATTGACTCATCGACAGGAGTAGATATTGAGAAGGGTTCTAATAGGATTTTAGAATTGACATCGAAACTAACAACAACATAAGGAGTCACAAAGGATAATGTGTCTCCCATATCTAACAATGCATATACATCAAGAAGGAATACTTGTAACATACCAATGACCACATCGGGTGAGCACTCCTGCTCCTGACGAGATGAAAGTGCATAGTCACTGTTGTGGCGCTGCCCGCCCGCTGCACTAGAAAAGGCACCCTGCTAAGATAGGGGGGCTATTGGAGTTGCTGAAGTGGTGGCTGGGGAACAACCTCTACCATCATCCTGTCTAGCTGAAGGACAATCCTTGAGCATATATCCGGGCTTCCCACACCCAAAGCAACTATCAGAGCCAACCAAGCACTCTCCAGGGTGCTTCCTACCATACTTCCTACAAGTTGGGAAAGTGCACTCCTTAGTCATGCTCCTCTAACCCCTAGAACCTGATGCCCTGTCCTCTGATAACCTTGATGTTTGTATGGAACACTGGCTGATGATGGAGCTAGGGCTGGCGACCTCTAGTGGGGCTAAGGATGATGTCCACCACCAAATCTCTATTGGAAGTATCTACAGCTCCCTGTCTTAGCCCTCTTGGCCTCTGTCTCCTTTTCCTTCATCTGTTCTGCCTCTATCTGTTGGGCATATGTCGTCAGTCAGGAGATATCCATATCATTGATCGGCATGGCAGTCCTACACTCCTTGACTAATGAATCTGCAAACCCATTTATGAACTTGCTCATATGAGCTCTGTTCAGCTGTCTAGATGACTACACGCAAGTGCACGTGGTCGAACAAGTAGTAAGTGGCTCAAGTAAGCCAAGTATTGATCCCACAGGGACTGGACTACGGGGCAAATCTACTC
>JACEIK010003797.1:0-53025 GCA_018107945.1 Datura stramonium | reverse complement strand
CAAATTTTTGCCCTAAACCTCTATATAGTTTTTCATATTCTATTCATGCGAATAAGTTTGTTTTATGATATGATATAGATATGTGATGTTTGAACTTTGACCAGCTATGTGGTTCTCTTCGGGAGTAGTCAGTTTGAAAGTCAATGATTAGCATCTATATATATGTAGTGATTGTTGTTTCTAGGTTTCCTGCTATTTATAACATTCGAAGACGAATGTTCCCAAGGGGGAGAAATTGTTATACACCGAGAATTCAAGAATCGGATCCGAAAGTGAATTAGGAGAAAAACTGGAAAATGTTGCAATAGTTGCAGAACGGGTCACTTGACGACTCATGAGGAGGCATAATGAGTCATCAGGTGGCTCGTGGGGAAGGCCCGAGATGTTGGAGGACTTGAGGTCTTCATGGGGGATGTAACGAATCGTGGTCAGTCACCACGAGTCGTCAAGTCAGTCATTGGTTGGCCCCGGGGAAAGTTAACAAGGCTTATCCAGTGTACCTGACGGGTGGCACCCGACGAGTCGTCGTCAGTATAACGACCCGTTAGGTTAGCCATTACCAAGCCAGTGGGCTTTTCTTGAATGATGAGGCAGTGTACTTGACGGGTGATCAAACGGATCGTGAGCCCTAGTAACGAGTCGTCGGGCATCCGTTAGGACCCCGTGACAGTTATTTTCAGCAATTTCAATAAGGGTTTTTCCGTAATTCCTAAGTTTTAAGGGCCTATACTACGTCGTTTTGAGATTGTAATAGAGGGTTTTAAGCTGAGATAAACCTATCTAGGCCATTTTCGTCATGCATGCAAGGGTGAGAGCTTGAAGGGGAGAAAGTGAGGAGAAATTCAAGGATTTCAAGAGAAATCTCAGCTGGGTAATTAGGAAGAGATAAGATTCTTCAATCCCAGGTATGTTAGGCTATGAGTGGGTGCTTTCTTCCACACCCATGCCCATTCCTTATTAATTTGCGACTTATTTGTGATGATCAAGTATTGGTTTTCACTCAATTTCATGATTCCTACCTTTTTACTCATGGGTATGAATTGAGTTGATATTGATGATTTATTGAGCTTGGGCGGATTCTATCTTAATTTATTTTACAGAAATTGTTTTTTTTTAAATTGAATCTAAAACTCCCATGTGTGTGGAGTTCCTATGATAATGTGATGACGAGGGAATAGATGATGAAAAACATGTTTTCAATTTTACCCGTGATTTTGATGATGTTTTAAATAGACCCATGTAGGATCAAGCTTTCGGTAATGCCCAATATTGAGTATGAATGTCGATTTTATTGAATTGATTTTAATATTTCACTTGGAGTGAAACCTCCCAAATTAAAATGTTTCAAATGATTTGAATGGGTTCAAGCATGATAATGTTTTGGGCAAGGTCCCTATGTTAATGATAATGAAGTGATAATTCTAAAGTAGCCTTACCACATGATTTTGGAGGAAAGCCTCCCACTATCCTTGAGCTTGTGGTATGTGTCATAATAAAGCTTCTCATATGTATGAATTTCATAATTGAGATGTATGGGAGGAAAGCCTCCCACTATCCTTGAGCTTGTGGTATGTGTCATAATAAAGCTTCTCACATGTATGAATTTCATAATTGAGATGTATGTTGTCATTAAGCTTCACTTCACATGATGTTGAGTCTAAACATGATTTCATTCTGCTTTTGTCGAGACGACATTGTTGAGGTTCATATTTATATGATGTATAATGCATGCATGATCTCATAATGAGCTTTGTCAATAGACAATGTTGAGCTGTTTCATACGATATGAGTTTATGCATGACTTCATGTTGAGCTTCACATTAGACAATGTTGAGCTTCATATTTATACGATGTAAGCATTGCATGTTTTGGGAGAAGACTTCTAATATCGAGCGGGCCAAGGGTCGACTACCCTATGCCCCATGAATTACGCCAACATAGGATTGATTCTATTATATTGTTGGGACCTCCTAGAGCTATCCCCGGCCCGATTGGCCGTTTGAGCTTGATATCGATTTAATTTTATCGTCCATCACTCCCCCGGCAGGGTTATGGACGGCTCTACCCACTTGAGTGTGATGGTTTGGATCACATAAGCTCTATCGTGGTATGTCGCTTAAGTGGACGAGTCTCCCATTGTCTATATCATTTGAATTTGCATATACATTACTCATGATGATTATCTTATGCATGCATGTTGGGAAAGCAAGGTTTGACTCATTGTTTAGCTTTTGATATAAATGTTATGATTTAGCTTTGAGTCGTTCGAATCACTACTATGATGTTCTAAAGCCATGCATGAGCACGTTTATGATAAAGTTCGATTTCAGAATTAATGCATGTGTCCTCCCATTTACTCTCAAAGTTTATTATATATATGTATGACTGAATTAGATGATTTTATTATCAAAGAGGTTTTACTTTCCTTGCATACTGTACATTCTACATACCACGCATACTTCCTATGCTATATCATTTCATGTTGCGTGATCCGGTTCTAGGTTCAGCCTCCGTTTGTAGCCGCTACCGTAGTTAGCACAGTTGGTGAGTCCTCATCCTTCGAGGACTAGACTTTCGCTATTTTGAGCGTACTCTAGCTTCAGTATTTCCCGAGCTAGTTGGGGGTGTTGTCCCATCACTGTCCAAATTAGAGGCTATTCGTACTTCAGACATGTATTCAAATTTCGTATGTTTATTCTCGTTGTTATGCTAAGCCAGACTTCCATTGAGTTATATTTATGTTTCCTTCATGTTTATGGAATGAGATAGTGAATGCTTATGCCATGGGTTTACTTGGGGTCTTATAATCCCTTGTCCCGTGTCTACGATCCGCCGGTCCCCTCTCGGGTCGTGACACCACCGGACCGTGATATTGACTTCGCATAGATTTAGAGTCGAGACCCAACCCATTTCTACTCCATTGTACTGAATAGCCCTACTCGAGTTGAGAGAACTCAAGGAGTAGTTGCAAGAACTGTTTTATCGTGCCGAGTGCATCTCTAGTGGGGTGCACCAATCTGTTTGTGAAAAAGATGGTAATATGCATGGGCGCATCTATTATCACGCTGAACAAGGTAGCTATTCGAAACAAGTACCCTATCCCTCGAATAGATAATATGTTTGATCAGTTGTAGAGGGCAACAAGCACTTTTTAAAGATTGATTTGAGGTCGGGTTATCACCAAACTGAAGATTTGAGGTTGAGGATATCTACAAATTTCCCGACCATGTATGGGCATATGAATTTCTCGATCATGTCTTTGACTCACTAATGCCCTAAAATTGCGTTTATGTTCTTGATAAATGGTATCTTCAAACCCTATCTATATTCTTTCGTGATCGATGATATCTTGGTGTACTCTAAGACCAAACAGAAGAATGAGAATCATTTGAGAATCGTGTTGGGGTTGTCAAGGAGAACAATTGTATTCCAAATTCACTTAGTGTGAGTTTTGGTTGACCTGTCTTTTCTAGGACATGTATTTTCAAAGAGGGAATCAAAGTTGATCCACAGAAGGTAGAGACGATCGGAAACTGGGCTAGGTCAACTACCGTCACAGAGATTCAAGAGTTTTGTGGGGCCGGCTAGCTACTACCGCCGATTCATGAAGGGATTCGCATCCATTGCTTCAAAGTGTTGACAAGGTTGACTCAGAAGGATGTACATTTTCCGTGGTTTTAGGAATGTGTATAGAGTTTTCAAGCTCAAAACCCTCGCTATGGAACTTATCTTGGTATTACTCTGGAAGTTAAAGATTTTGTTGTTTATTGCGATGCCTCATGGTCTGGTTGGTGCTATGTTAATGCAGAAAGCTGCTATTGTTTATGCCTCGAGATAGTTGAAGGTGCACGAGAAGAATTATCCCACACATGACTTGAAGTGGCGCTATTGGTGGGGCGTAATGTTAATGACATTATTGATTATGTCGCCCAATGTTTAAAACCGCAGGTGAAATATGAGCACCAAAAGCCTGGAGGAGTACTGGTGATGCGTATCCCCCAAGTGAAAATGGGAGAGAATAGCTTATGAACTTCGTAGTTGGTCTTCCAAAGACATTAGGAAAGTTCGACTCCATTTGGGCCGCTGTTGACATATTGACCAAGTCTACTCACTTACCGTCCAAGTGACTTACAATGCCAAGAGGTTTGCCAAGCCGTATGTAAAAGAAGTGATTCAATGTGGGGTGACTATGTCAATTGTGTCCCACAAGGGATACTCAATTCACTTCTCATTTCCGTCGTCGATTGTGTCTCGATGGGGGTATCTATTCACCTCATTTCGGCTGACCTTGGGTGTGCGGAGTTAGGCACAAGGTTGATTTGAGTACAACTTTCCATCCTCGATCGACTCACAAATGTAAGGACCATCCAAGTATTAGAGGACATGCTCGTGTGGCCCGTGGTGATAGATTTCTGGGGACAAAGGGGGATAAATTCTTACCCTTGGTGAAGTTAGCTTACAACAACAACAGGTCAGGCCTGTGTGTGATAGACTTTTAGGGACAATAGGATAAATTCTTACCTCTTGGTAAAGTTAGCTTACAACAACAATATCATTCGAAAGCATTGGCATGGCGCCATTTGAAGGTCTGAATGGGAGGAAATGAAGGTCTCCAATTGGGTGATTTGGTGCATTTGAGGGTGAGACCCCGAGGAATGATTTGCTAACGGAATCCTTGAAAAGGTTTGGGTAATCCAAGAACATCCGATAACTTCTCAAAGAAAATGTATAAAGATGCGACAGAGTGAGAGATATGGAATTCATGGAAGGAGAACTATTCTTGCTCAAGGTTTCCCATGAAGGGGGGTAATGAGGTTCCTGAGCGGCAAGATTAGCTCGAGGTATATCGGGTTGTATGAAGTCATACGATGTGTGGGGTGAACTAGGCTTATGAGCTGGTCTTGCCGCCGTGGCTGTCAGGCACATCCAACCTTCCATGTTCCTGCTATTGAAGAAGTACCATGGGGATGGATCGTACATTATCAAATGGGACTCATGTTGCCGGATGAGAACTTTCTCTATGAGGAGGAGCCTCGTGGTTTGATATTGGATAGGGAGGTCTCGCAAGCTGAGATCAAAAGAGATTGCAATGGTAAAGATCCAAATAAAATCGTCCCATGTAGGAAGCTACTAGGGAGACCTTGAGGCCGACATGGATCAAATACTCTTTAATAGTTTGCGAAATCATATGTTTTCTTCTTTGTTTTTGTGACCGCTCGGGACGAACGGTGTCTTAATTGATATCTGTGTAATGACCAGATGTCATTACGAGAGAAAATCGACTCGACTCACAACACTTTAACGGGATAGACAATGATTAGAAAGTGCTATGAATGGGATAATGAAAATGATGATTTGGGAGCTACCGATTTTGAGTGGACCTTCACCGCCGGCAATGGTGACCGTGGTGGTGTCATAGTCCACCATAACGGATCGGGAACCGTCGGATCTCGCCGTAACGGCTTCCCCGATCGCCATAGTGGGTCCGCTTCAATCTTAAAGGTGACGCGCAAATGTGATTTACTTAAAATTAGAAAGTGAATTTAAGTGAGAGTTCTTGGTGTTAAGACCCCATTATTTCCAAAACAAGAAACCTCAAAGATTGAAGAGCGATTTTCTCCGAAGCAGTTGAATTTCCTTCTCAAGGTAAGATTTTTTGAATTTCTACCTCTATGATTGATTATGTAAACACCTGTGGAATCAAGGAGAACCTCTAATGGTGATTCCCTATCAAAGAAACCTTTGAAACCTAGGTTGAAAGACTAGGGCCGATCATGAAGAACTAATGGGGGTTTGATTTTTGAGCTAAACGGGGAGTAATAATCAATTCCCCAAGGTGTAGTTGTTAAAGCACGTCTATGTGGAATGAGACATCGAAATAGGTGGGTTTGAGTTTCTAAGACCCTTGTGTGGGTGGTAGGATAATAAATTGTGTCTTATTCTTGTGTTAGATTTTTGCATGTTTGGAAGCATCAGGAAGGGTAAGGCTCCAACAAAGGTGATTGCCATCCGAATCCTCCTAATTTGAGGTAGGTTATGGTTTAAAGGAGTTAAACTTACATAATGACCTCGTATGATAGTGAATGATAATGTGTTGCTTTGGTCTATGGACATCATTTGTGGTGATGATTGCCCTATAAAAATTTAACTGTTGAAATAAACTTGATATGTTGTTGCCACCGAACCAACGTGGAATTATATTGAATTGTTAAGTGTGTTCTTTGTATTGTCATGGAATGAATGATGCACTATTTAAAATATATGAGTGGGAGATATATATTGTGCTCTCCTGAATGGATAATGACGAACTCGGTTATGATATAATTACCGTGAGAATAGTTAAAGATAATAAGAATATCCCGAGATGAGAGAGACTCGTGCCTCGAGGAGAGCATCCACGTGAGCAATATTGTTTGAGAAGCCTGTGTCCGAAGGGAGAATCTAGACAAGCAGATGGGGGAGCAGTGTACTACACCTAGCTTCCACACCGCACATAGATTTCTAGAGTCTCCCGCAGTCATGACTAATAGGCAGTAAATAAGATTCTAGCATGTGTGTACATAGAGGTTAGTGTTAGAGTGTTGTGCTAATATGACTGAGGCATGTGCCTCGACATATCTCTACTTGATTTGTTGCTCTATTCTATGATGCATTGTACGAGTGTTAGAAATTGTAACGTAATAAGTGTTACTTGGATGAAATAAATTATGATCATGTGTTGTTATCCGAACGTGGAAAGTTGCAAGTTTTGGATGTTATAGAGTCAAATGGAAACTAGAATGGGCGTTGTGCCATTGTTGTTAAGTGAATTATTCTATTTTGCTTGTGGTTATGCAACATTTCGTGTGTCGATGTAGTAACTTTTATGTGTCTCAATGAAAGAGATGATATGTAATGTTGTGAAGAAGCTGGTAAAATGATTAAGTGCAAATTAAATCGAGATACTACATGTAAAGCAGCAAGACGCTGCAACAGACCGCAATAATGGTCAAGTGACCGGCAACATCGAAGAGCCTAATCTAGTGAGCAGGCCTATCGCACTCCGGGTAGAATTGAATTTTCGGAATGTTTAATGTGAATATGGACGGTGTTCTAGACCGGTTTCATGTTGTTGTTTGCTTCTATATGTTATTATGTAAGATCGAATTGCTGATGCCTGCTACCAAGACTATGTTTCGCATCGACGCTACTCCCGCACTTTTCCGAGTAAACCGATCCCGAAAGCTCCTTCTACGACTCACTCAGAGAAGCAATCTATTACAAAGGTGAGCCGCGTAGAATGGGCCGTTCCACTCCTCCTTCGAAGATGTCTCTTCGACACTTGCGCTTACTTTTTTGGTTATGAACATTCTTAGACTTTTGTTAGACGTCTAAAGTGCAATGACAATCGGATTCTAGAACGTAGTAGGATTTGGTTGGTTTTTTTTCAATTGACTTAGCAAATTAGAGTTGAATTCCCGCTTAGTTTATTTAATTTTTAAGGCTATTATTCTCTTTGAATGCTGTTTGCCGGGAAATTGCTGGGAATCGTCGGTTCGCCCACCGTAGGGTTAGCGTAGATGCCAATCATGGCCATTTGGGATCGTGGGACAGGATTGCTCCTATTGAGTAGAGTCGAGCAAAGTTCTCGCACAACCCACCCATTTGGGGTTGTGACAATTCAACATTAGAATCATCAACTTTAAAGGAAGACTATGAAAAAAAATTCGAGAAAAAGTAATCTTCAAATCTTTTACAAAAAAAATACAAAATACTATTATAATTAAGAAGCAAGTATTTCTTCTCAAAAACATATGGAAAATGAATAGGAGAATAGGTGTTAATTAATCAATATTATAAGAACCGAAAATATTATTGATGCAATATACAAGAAAACAAATTAAACACCAAGATTGAAATTGTGATATGAAATCAAGAGTTGGGATTGTTGTTATATTAAATTAAATAATTAAAAATATTTTTATTTATTTTATTTTGAATGTGAAAATTTCGTCTTTGACTTTTCTAATTTTTTTCTCAGAAGGAAGGCCCTACATTATTTGAAATCTACAGAAGGAAGTTATGTTTTTTCTGAGAATATTTATAATCATAGACTTCATAGTTATGTGTAGAAACATAAAATCTTACCACCATATAATTAATTAATATAATTTATTTATCTTATCCTCATTTTTAATCTGTTTAAAAAAATGTCTTTTTCTTTATCAATTCTTAATTTTAATTTTCTACATCTACATATCATGGTTAAAACCATAAAATTAAATGACATTTTAATATATTTGACATATCGTTAATTTAAGATCAGCAATTCAAAAATTTTCTTTACTTTAATTTCTTAAACTTCGTGACAAATCAAAACGTTGGGATTACATCTCATTTAAGTTATTTGTGTTTATTTCTATTTAAATTGAGACTGTTTAATTTTTTTGCATTAATTTGAAGTAAAAAATTTTAAATGAGCGTAGTTAGTTTATTAGTTAATTGAAAAAATTTATTATTAGTATAAAGAGAATATGTGAGCAATAATAAAATAATTTTTTTAAAAAATTAATATAACAATGTGAGAGTGGATAATAATTAAAAAAAGTATTCTGAAAGAAGTTTCTCTATAAAAATAAGATTTTAAAGATTTTTTTTTCTAACTTCAAAAATTGTTAAAGAATCACTTTACCACTTTTTAATTTATATTTCAGGGATGTTAGAATAAACTTATCAAAAAGAAATAAAAGGACTCGATAAAAATAACAGTTTCAATATTGAATCAATTAAATTTAATAAAATATTATTAATAAAATATTATTAATAAAATATGATACTAATATATTATGCTTTAATATATTATGCTTGATATATTGACCACACATTGCGCGAATACTAATACTACCTAGGATTAACTTCCATAAACGCTTCAAACACGCACACCCTTTATATAATAAAGTTTTTATAGCTATCCCTTGTAAAATATATTCATAACAAAGTATATTAAATACAAATATTAATTAATGAATATTTCTGATATTTATTTTTATGAAATTCAAAACCGAAAAATTTGTATATTCTGAAATTCATGAATAGGTCATCATCACAAGTTCAGGATGGACAAGATTCGAATATAGAAGCAGTAACTGGAGACATGCTTGTCAGCCTAAGAATCATGAAAGAGATCGAAATTTTCACCGATCAATACACAATTATAGAGTTAGTGATCAAATGAAGGATTATAAGGGGGAAGCGAATCCTATGAAAACATTTACTTACTTTGTTCTCTATAAATTAGCCAATTAGGCATCTATGTTGGAGTTTCAAATTTTTCGATTCATACACTTGTTGATTCATACACTTGTTGATTCATATTCTGTCTTTACAAAAAGACTTAGCTTCTCAGTGCATAAGTTATTCAAAACACGTTGTACTTAGAACACAAAGACTCAATTCTCAAAATTTGTCACACGCCTTCTCTTTATATATTTGCTATATTTTATTGTTATTATGAATTTATTGGCATTGTTATTTCTTCCATAAAATCAATTAAACTCACATGCTTTTACACCATTCTAATAAATTCAATTGTATCGTGTTACGGCAACATGTATGTAGTTATCCATGCATGTCATTAAGAACAAAATGATATATCTAAAATTAAATTATTTTTAAATTTAAAAAGGTATCATTTTAACCCCCAAATAAAAAAAGAATAAAGAGAAAAGGAAACCTACCACATAAAATGAAACAGTGGAGTAAGAGTTAAAATATTGTTTAATAGGAAAAATTCACACGAAAGTTTAAAATTAGATAGTTAAACGAAAATTAATGTGGAAAGTTGTTAAGAGGAAGTGTCAAAGTTTTGAAAATCGGAGATTAAGTCAAAATTCACGTTACGTGTAGCAAAGCGCGACTATTATGAGCTTGCCACGCATATTGGTATATACATGCACGTGTAAGATTCACGAAACCAAAAAGAACAGATTATCCTCCTTCCTCATTCCCTTTTTTGTTTTTCTCCGATCCTACAATTTTAAAACAAGCAGATGTATCAAGTATGCGTCAGATATGGACCGATACATATTCTCGTGACGAATAACCTACTGGATTGAGTTATAATTCATAAGTCAAAAATTATAATTTAAATTTTTTATTTATTTTTATTAATTTAACTTAAAAATAAATATTTTTTAAAAATAAAATTTTAATTTATTAATAAATATTATAAAATTATTTTAATTTAAATAGGGTCTTACATATCCACCTGCCAAGTTTCAATGATGTGTTTTACCTCTTTTATTTTATTTAATCAAATTGTCAATTTTGAATCTAAATAAATTCTCAATAATACTTATTTTCTTATAAAAATGACGATGACATGACGTCTAAAATTTTAAAATAATCATTTTGACATATTACATCTTTCTTTTTAAACGCAAAAAATTCAAAATCTTCTTTCCTTCTTTTAATATTGTGTCTCAAATCAAGAGATATAAAATGGAACGGAGGAATGTACTATATCAGTTTGGAATTGATTGTAAAAATGAACAATCTACCTTTCTAACCAAAAAAAACCCCGACTCCAACGCCTAAAAAGAAATGCATTACATGGATATCTAGCATGTAAAATTAAGATGCTATTATACTGCTTTAATTAGCATGTTTCAATTAGATTCTTTATTCTGTTGAAACTAATGTAACTGACCCCTAAGAAAAGAACACGATGTTTAATTGACCTAAGCCTTTCTTTGTGGGATAAATCAGTTTTCATGATATGATTCAGTAGCTAGCGAGCCCTTTTCACCAAAGTTGGGCACTTGAGGGATGGTCAGCCTAAATAGTCAAATAATGTATTAGTAGCAGTAACGAAGCTAAATATATATGAAGTACTGGAAGATGAAGCATGTAGGTAGTATATATAGTAAAATAAATATGTAAAAGAGCAGAGACGGACCGCTTGTTGTAAACCAGAGAGGTAAATGGCGGGAATTGACTGGTCCTGGCCAGGGCACAGTGCCATCATAGTTATATCTGGCATCGCCGGAGTTACCACGAACGTCGCCAACTGAGACATGAACATCGTCAAAAACAGGTGCTTCAAGCTTCCAAGCTTATCCATCTCTCTCTCTCTCTCTAATTTTCCTGTCCTAATCTCAGACCTGAAAATATAGGAATACGTGAAGAAAGATAATAGTAAAAATTAAAGGGAAATGGGGCAGGGCGGTGGACAATTGTTTAGCCGCCACAAGGTCACCAGATTATCATCGATTCTTGGCCCTTCTCGTTTTGCACATGATGTAACTATGTGAAATTAATCTTTGAATTTATAGATATATCTTTTCAATCTTTTATTTGCTTAATATATTTAAAATACTTTTTAACTTATCTAATTTAATAAGTTAAGATGAAATTAATTTTTTTAAAATTTATCCTTATTCTTAAGCAATCATTACCTCGCTTATTGTGTAGTATATAAATGAGACGCGCAAGGGCTCACATTGTGACCTCTCGAAATTCTTTTTAGGTTTCGTGTAGTCATTAATTCATATAAGATGTTACTTGAAACTTTAGATTCTACTCATTTCTGTGCATTTAAATCTCTTCATTTTCTGATGAGTTGTGTGGTCGACCACCGTATTTCGACTGGGTCCCTCGACTAGGTCTCACGTAAAACAAAACAAACACACACGCAAATAAGACAGAGAAAGACGACACACGATATTTACGTGAAAACCTCCTTGCTCAGGAGGTAAAAAACCACGACCTACCTCGTAGGATTCCTAAACTCTTCTACTAGATCCTCGAGCAACAAGGTTTGCTGTGACTCTAGTATGAACTAAGAGATTAACCTCCTGATCTCCCACTTGTAACACCTCTCTATTACAAGACTTAAAACAATGACCTCCGTGTCATCTACTCCACCTAACAAACCGTTTACAAGTTAACTCTAGCCGAAACATCAACCAACTCTAGTTGACGAAAACGAAAACAACTCTTTGACAATAAGAAAAGCAAAACTTGTACAAATGACAAGCTTTCTATCTATTACAACACACTCCCTATTATCGGAGTAGTAGCTCCCAAGTATTGAGCTTGGTACTCGTCGTACTTCCTTCAGACGACTTCCACACAGTTGATCCTTTTTTCGAGAGAGCAATGGCTGCTATTGCAAGAGGATGATGCTTGCCTTTTGGAGAGGAATATGCTAAGTGTTTTGCTGTATTTTTTGAATCATGATGGAAAGTGTTTGTGTGTCCCTTTTGTTGTGTTTTCTAGATGCCAAGGACTAGGTTTATGGACACAAACAAGGAAGCTCTTCCATTGACAAGGACACTCGCCCCGCCGCACTGCTCATCAGTATCTTGACTAACCAAATGGGCCAAAAAGCACTTTGGCCAGCTTCTTGGAAAAGTTTTCCGCCCAATTCAAATTGGTGCAAAACGTACGTGGCGATCCGTCCTCGATCGGGTTGACATCATCAAAACTCCTAATCTAACAATTTTCCTTTTTGATGATGACAACCACCGCATAGACTCGTATAGTTTCAACACAACAAGCTTCACAAATATTCCCCCTGCCACCACATTCCATTCCCCCCCGTCTACCGCACTCCACCCTAGTTTAATCTTCCCCTTTTGGCATCATAAAAGAAACACAGAAACCAAGACAAAGAATACGTAAACATGTTAACTCATGGCCACACGGGGCAACACTAACAAGAATGGAAGGCAAGGCAACAAGAAGAACAATAGGAACACATCCAACAGCCAATATCATTAAGCCGTGCGTATTACAACATCACTAGCAAAACAGTAAATTAAAAGCATAGAACGTGAACTGGTTGCACGGCAATAAATAAAATGTAAAACAGATAACAAGAGACAAAGAATATGGCTTAAGAGGAGGGGTCAAGGGTAGAGAAGAACAGGCATCGTGGTCCAGAGAGTTTAGGCGTAAGAGCCGAGATGCGGTCGTTGAAGCTCTCATGGGCGCGCCCACGCTAGGGGGTTAGATCTCTTGACTTCAGCCCCATGACCCGCCTCTACCGGCGTGCCCGAGTCGCGAAATTTCAGCATCTTTTTTGTTAAGCAGCGCGTAAGGGCCGCATTTTCCCCTTGTGGCGTAACTTGTACCAGTCCCTCAACCCGGTGGGCCTTAAGTCTCACAATCTCGGCCTCC
The DNA here is from genome assembly GCA_018107945.1 of Datura stramonium. Taxonomy (NCBI): domain Eukaryota; kingdom Viridiplantae; phylum Streptophyta; class Magnoliopsida; order Solanales; family Solanaceae; genus Datura; species Datura stramonium. The sequence continues at coordinate 39,864 of JACEIK010003797.1, read as the reverse complement.
TTCGGCGCGTAATTGAGTCTCTCTATTCCTAGCCTGATTTCTCTTGAGAAGAAATCAGTTCAGACACCAACGACCGACTCTTCGCTCCACCCCCCGTCGCCTAACACACTCACATTCCTCTAGAGTGGAAAGAGGAACATCTACTTCTTCGAGCCACCAACTCCCAAACCACAATCAACATTAAAAATTCAAAGACCCCGTTCCAAGAGGAACCCGTGACGCAAGGCCATGTTTACCATCTTTGACATGCATAACTTTGCATGTGTTCAATCATAATGTCGCGTATTTTGACATGTTGAAATGTACACAAGGTTTCAGATCAAAACAGGTTCACACGCAGGCCACCTGCTCTCTTTTTCGGATCGAGGGAGAAGAACTTTGTTGATAAACTCGAACAAAGAATTGATATCTCCTCTCATCTGCTTCTTGAATACCCGCTCCCCTCAAGTAGACACTAAATTTTCGCAATGAGAGAGATAAAGTCGCGCCGAGCACACTCGCCGTCGACCGACTCCGATGCAAGACAGAATGAGGAAATGCCCAAGTGCTCCTCCACCCTGAAAATTTACCATCTCCACCAACTCAGCCATCCCATCTAGATTAACTACTTCAGGGTCAAACACCCGACCCCGCAACACCTTTTTTGAGCCCTCATAACTTTGCCTCTCCTCGCAAGTCAATTCCGTCTCGAGGTCGCACTGGAGGGGACACCAAGACCCTTGTTCGAGGCGCTGCGCTTGAGAGGAGGAGGAAGATCTCTCCACTCGGTTCCCTCGCACCACAGTAGCAGAGGGCCCTTGAGGCCGTTTTCTTTCCTCGTATGAGCCGGTGCTTTCCCTAGCAACACCACTCGGGGCATATTCTTTTGGCGGTCGGGTGGGCCTTCTTCCTTCTTGGGCTTCTTTTCCCTTAGGCGATGGAGCTTGAGCCTCTGGGTCAGCTTCTTCCGGATCCACCACAACATCCGGCACTATGTCCTCAAAGATCTATGACCATTGTGCGCTTCATTTTTCTCCGTTTGGCCATTTTAGAGTGACTTTCTTTTAATGCATCGGCCAGCAACTTCTTAGAGGTGGCCTTAGCATGGGAGGACTTTAACCTGTCCCCGATGGGCTCTTTGTAAGAACCGTAGCGATTTTTCTTTTGGAACCTTCCAAGAGAGAGGTTGCTCATCTTCACTCTCGTTACACTCTCCTCGACATCGTGTCTCGGGAGTATGTGAAGCCTTCGAGGGAGCCATCCCATCTAGGAGGAGAAGCCATGGATTGAGGAGAGGAGAAGGAGTGAAACTTGGGGGGAACTTTGGTCTCGAGTATTTTCTCTCGGGAAGGGTTTTGGCAGTAGGAGAGAGGTGTAGAGAAGAGACCCACTCCGGACTCCTGCCTTTTAAAGAGAGGTATCGACCGGGGTGGGGACTCGTAATCAAAGAGAGGTGGTCTCGTGGTGAGACTCTTCTGAGAAGATACTGCCTGAGAAGACGAAGTAAACCAAGTGGGGTGGTAGACAAAGGTTTCGAGACTTTGTTCAAGGGGAGCCTCGACGGTCTCCGATCGGTCCGTGGGTTACAAAGTGAGAGCAATATTAAGGCTTTCCAATGTAGGAGAGGAAGGGGTGATGATGGATTTGCTCGAAAAGGGTTTTCAAACTGAACTGAGGGGGAGGGGTTGTTTCCATGGCGTCCGGGATCGGGGATGAAGACGCATGCAGGTTGTCCACTTGTTGAATGGTGGAAGGAGAGAGACATTTTTCCGAGAAAATGGGGAGGAAAATGGAAGATTTTTTAGGGAGGACGGAGGGTTGTGGGTAGTGATGAGAGAAACGTAGAGAACCGTGAGAGAGTAGACAGTGCTTTTCTCTTTGGTAAGAGGGACTTCTCGAGGATAAGAAGAGAAGGTTGGTGGGGCTTTTAAATGAGAAATGAAGGCAAGTCCAATCGATTGACGTTTGGACTTGAGAGGTGACCAAAACAAACCGTAGAGCGGGAAACAAAAGAGCCTTTTCCGCTCACATACTATACAAGAATTTCGTTTGTAAGTGAGGAGGTAACTAACCCGGTAGGGACCTGGTCCCCCTTTGAGATTTCGGCTTAGATGAACGCTGTCTCCTGCCTTGCCAACTCGGGTCTTGTTTACTCCCATCAAGCTGCACGTATACTCCGCAAGGGCATGAGACCGAGTTAGACACACTCATTACAAACTTAGCTAGGATACCGCGTGCCGATCATAACCACAGTGGGAATTAAGGCTTCGTAGAGTGAACGATCAGCTGATTCATCTTGATTAATCCCAACTTCAACCTATTCTTTTCAAACCGGTCCCCTGCTCTCAAGGCCTTGGTGAAGATATCGCAATCCGATCCTCTCGTTCTAAGAAACTCAACCCGAATGTTTCCCTTCTCAACATTGTCCCTTAAGAAATGATGCCTGATGTCAATATGTTTGGTTCTCTTATGTTGCATTGGATTCTTGGCCATATTTAGTGCACTCGTATTATCGCACACATCAAGGGTACACACTACCAAGACACCAAAATCCTCTAGCCGTTGCCTTATCCACAACAATTGAGCACAACATGAAGTCAAGAAAATGACGTATTCAGCTTCAAAGTAGTGAGATAGTACGATAGAGTTTTGCTTCCTAGATCCCCAAGAGACTAGTGATGACCCCAGAAATGAGCCATGCCTAAGTCCTTTTTCTATCAACCGTGTATCCAAAGATAGTCGCATCCGAAAATTCTACAAGATCAATCGAACCTCCACATGGATAGAAGAGAACTATGTCACTAGTTCCTTTAAGATACCTAAGAATACGCTTAGCTGCTCTTTCAAATGGGATTCCTTAGGACAAGCTTGAAAACGAGTACACATTCCCACACCGAACACAATATCTCGGCCTACCGTCGTCAAGTAAAGGAGTGAACTAATGATGCCTCTCAGACATGGTTTCATTCACCTGTGGACCAGTTCATCATTGTCCAGCTTTTGAGGCGCACTATGGAGTGTCAATCGGTTTAGCATGCTCCATATGGAATCTTGTGAGCAAAGTGATGTACTTCGCTGCAAATTGAGGTTCCAAATGGCCTTGCTTAACTTGCGTGCCTGGGGGAAGAACATAGCCTCCCATCATGCTCATCTCAAATTCACTTCCCATGAGCCTTTGCAAACCTCTCACATAGTGAATCAAGTGTGGCTCCAAAGATAATATCATCAACATACACTTGAACAATGAGTAAATTTCTTCCTCTTGTTTTGAGAAAGAGAGTGTTATCGATTCTTCCTCTCTTGAACCCATTATCAAGAAGAAATTTGGATAATCTTTCATACCAAGCTCTAGGAGCCTGCTTCAATCCATATAATGCCTTGTCCAGCTTGTACACATGGTGAGGTTTATCAATGTCTTCAAAGCCTGGGGTTGCCTTACATACAATTCTTCCTTTGCTACCCATTTAAGAAGGCACTTTTCACATCCATTTGAAACAACTTGAATTCCATGAAAGAAGCGAATGCAATTAGCATGCGGATAGCCTCCATCCTTGCTACGGGAGCAAAGGCTTCATCATAGTCACCCCTTTCCTCCTGGTTATATCCCTGGAACCACCAGTCTTGGCCTTATTCGCGCAATCCCTTGCTCATTCAATCTTGTTCGAAGACCCACCCGGTCCCAATGACAGCTCTATCGATGGTTTTGGAACTAGGTGCTAGACTTTGCTTCTTTTCAAACTGATGCAGCTCCTCCTGCATTGCATTGACCCATTCAACATCCTTCACAGAGCCTCCTTGATGTTTTTAGGCTCAACTGGGTGATATGAAGGCCGATGAAGCAAATGTGTTTCGAGTCTTGATCTCGGTCCGCATTCCCGAGTCCAAAGGAGACATCAAGTTGTCAAGAGGGTGAGAGGACTTTGTGCTTCAGTTTGATCCTCTCACGACGATTCTCCCGCATCCGAACCTCGGTCCCTCCTTCCGGCTGCCTTCTCAAAGAGTACTTCTGTTCCTTCGTAAGCATTCGCCGGGAGGACTGCTGTCGCATCATGAATGATCCAGAATCATCCCGCAAGGAGTTATTTGCCGCTTCATGTTCTCCGTATAAACCCGATTGGATCGCCTTCTTTGTGTCTCGCCGTAGTTCTTCCAGCCATCCGCATTCATTTCTTCAGTATTCTTCATCTTCCCATTTCGTCAAAGATGACATGGATGCTTTCCTCAACACACCGAGTCCGTTTATTGTAGACTCGGTATGCTTTGCTATTCAAAGAGTAACCTAGAAAAATTATTCCCATCACTTTTGGGATCGAATTTTCAGATTGTCTTTGCCATTGTTCAGCACAAAGCACTTGCATCCAAAAACCTGAGGTAGTTTCAGCACGGCTTCCTTTGTTCGGCCAGCCCTCATAGGAGTTTTCCCAAGTAGGGCCTGATCATGCACCCGTTGACCACGTAGCAAGCAAGCAGCTGAGCGCCTTCCGCCCAAACGACATTGCTACACCTCCATCTATAAGCAGTGTTCTAGCAATATCGGCAAGTGTTCGGTTCTTCTTTCAACCACTCCATTTCTTTGTGGAGTCCAGGAGCAGAAAAGTTATGACTGATTCCTTTAGCAACACAAAAGGCTTCAAATTTTGCATTTTCAAACTCGGGCCCATGATCTGACCATCCTCGCAATGTTGCGCTTCACCTTCACTGGAATTTGATTTGCAAATGCTTCAAAGGTAGGGAATGTTTCATCCTGGAGAGAAGAAATATTGCCCATGTACTCTTGAATAATCAACCACTACAAAATGAGTTTCTTTCTCCACGGCCGGCGATTTTAATGGGTCCACACAAATCCATGTGAAGTAGTTCCAGGGGCCTAGATGTGCTCACTTCCTTCTTATTTTTAAATGATGATCTGGTATGTTTCCTTGAGCACAGGCATCACATATCTGACCTTGAGCAAACTTCACTTGAAGTCCTCAACCAGGTCCCCGACACTAACTTGTTGAGGAGAACAGACTTACATGCCCCAACCTTCGTGGCTGGGCGTGAGCAGCCTTCATCATCCACCACTTTTAAGCAATTGAGACCATCTTCAGTGGCTGAGCTGATCAGCAACATACATGCTTTTTGCACTTGCTTGCGGTCGAATTGCCTTCCCGATTGAAGGTCTATCATGCGTTGCACCGACCGAAAGAAACTTGACTTCATTTCCGTCGCATATTTTGGGAAACATCATTAAGTCAGATTTCAACTCCATTCACATAGAAACATTTTCTATAGCATGGTCAATTGTCTTTCCAATCTTTCCAACACCAAGAATGTGTCCCTTTTTGCCATCTCCAAAGGACACGGACCTCCTTGATATGCCTTGAGTGAGAGAAATTATCAATATCTCCCCTTGCCATGTGTTTTGAGCACCACATCCATGTACCATTTTCGACTGCCTTCTCTCCTTCCCCGCAAGGACACATTGCGTTGCATTAGACTTGGGAACCCATTTGAGCTTGAGTTCCCAGTACCGAGATAGAGGAAAAATTAGATTTCGTTTTGACCATTCTAATTTGAGTTTGGACACTTCTAGACCAGTACCCTGATGTTTCCTGAATTTCCTTTGTTATTCACTACTCTTTTTAAAGCAGCCTGCCTCGAGACACAATCAGGTCTAAGGTGACCATTCCTTCCACAATGTGTGCATAGCAGGTTATCAGGATTCGATCCATACTTACTATGAGGTTGTAGGGAGTGATAAGTTTTCTTGTACCCGATCCCTTCACCAGAATTAGATCTCTGCCTGAAATAATTCTCAAGATTTGTGAAGACACATTCCATTTGAGGGATTTCTCAAGTTCAGCCTTAAGGTGGGTAACTTCTTTCTCAAGCTCAGAATTCTTTTTCATCATAGAGGCAAGCTCATCTTGTGACACTTTTAGTTCTACCTCTAATTTTCTTTGAACATCTCTTATGTCACTAACCCCTCCCTTTTTAATGAAATTGTTTTGCTCATTTACTAGCTCTTGCCATTTTTCTTCTAATTCTGACAGGTTAGCAATCAAGTTTCTCTTTTCAGATTCTAGTTCATCAATGCATTGATTCAAACTTTCCTTTTCTTTAGTGAGATCATAAAATGAGTCAATTAGTACACAAGCTAATGACCTTAGTTCCTTCATGTTATAATCTTTCAAGTTCTTCTTAATATCATGGAAAGTTACCTCTTCTTCTTCATCTCGCATCTCGCATTTGAGTCGGCCATGAAAGCAAACATCATGTTGAAGGGTGAATCATCATCCTCCACTCGCCATCAGCTGAAGCATCCTCTCCAACTCTTCATCTCATCTCGAATCATCCGGAAAGAGTTTCCCTGGGCAAACAGAGCTTGCTTTTTTGACCAACTTGTCGCCGCAGCCTCTTCGTCCGAACTTATCTCGGAACCCTGGGCCCTTCTTTTTGGGATTTTTCGCATTTGCTCGTAGTACTCTTGTAGTCAACCTTGTGCATTGGATGTTTTTAATAAATGACTGCTTACCACATTTGTGGCAAGAGATCATTTGACCAGTCCCCTCGTTTGAATTTGGTTTCCTAGAAAAGCTCCTACTTCGCCCGATCATTTTTTGGAACCTCCTTCTCTCGGGTCGTGTGTAAGCCATGTCCTCATCTTCCTCACTTGAGCTTGTTTGAGCTCCTTTGAGAGCCAAACCCTTTTCCTTCTTTTGCTCACTTCTATTCGGTCTTGTTGCCTTTTGAGCTCAGAAGTTTTTAGATTTCCTATGAGTTCAGTCCATAGTGAGAGTATCCAAATTCCTTGCCTCGTTGATGGCATCGACTTTGCTCTCCCAAGACTTGGAAGAACATCGAGAATTTTTCTCACAAGCCGCTTGGTTTTATTACCTTCCAAGACAATAGAGTTCATTAGTGATGGAAGTGAACCGCATTCCCCAATGGATTCTCTATCTTTCATGGAAAATATTTCATATTGAGAGTGAGCATATCCACCTTTGACCGGCTGACCTGGGTTGGTCCCTTCATGAGCTGTTCTAAGTCAATCCCATATCTCCTTGGCAGTCTCACAAGCGGAGATTCGATTGTACTCATCTCGGTCCTATTCCCACACACGGGAGCTTTTGCTTTATAGTTCTTCTCGATGAGCTTTCTGTCACTATCATGAACTCCTTCCTCGTTTTTGAACCGAGATGGTTGTCTCTCCTTCCTTCACTGATTTCATGGGAACATAGGGTCCATCTAACACTACGTCCCATAGCTCACTGTCTCGCCCATGATGAAATCATGCATTCTCGTCTTCCCACACCCATAATATTGTCCGCTAAACCTAGGGGTCCGTGGTAGACTCCGCCCTTCCTCTAAGTTTGGTGGTGTCAACATATTTTACAGAGTCTTTCAAGGTGTTAACCCTTGTAAGCACTCGCCAGCTCATACCAATTGATGAGTTATATGGGTTTCCACCACCGTACTCCGACTCGGCTCTCGACTAGGTCTCACAGAAACAGAAACAAACACACACGCAAATAAGACAAGAGGAAAGACGAGACACGATATTTACGTGAAAACCTCCTTGCTCACAAGGAGGTAAAAACCACGACCTACCTCGTAGGATTTTCCAAAACTCTTCTACTAGATCCGAGCAACAAGGTTTACGTACCTAGTATGAACTAAGAGATTAACCTCCTAATCTCCCACTTGTAACACCTCTATTACAAGACTTTAAACAATGACCTCCGTGTCATCTACTCCACCTAACAAACCTGCTTTACAAGGCTAACTCTAGCCGAAACATCAACCAACTCTAGTTGACGAAAAACGAAAAACAACTCTTTGACAATAAGAAAGCAAAACTTGCACAAATGACATAAGCTTTCTATCTATTACAACACACTCCCTATTATTGGATAGTAGCCTCGTTATTGAGCTTGTACTTCGTCGTACTTCCTTCTAGATGACGGCATGCTGATCCTTTTTTTGAGAGAGCAATGGCTGCTATTGCAAGAGGATGATGTGCTTGCCTTTGGAGAGGAATATGCTAAGTGTTTTGCTGTATTTTTTTTGAATCATGATGGGAAAGTGTTTGTGTGTCCCTTTGTTGTGTTTAGATGCCAGCGGACTAGGCTTATGGACACAAACAAGGAAGCTCTTCCATTGGACAAGGACACTTCCCCCCGCCGCACCGTCGCACCGCTATCTTGACCAACCAGCCTGCCAAAAAGCACTTTGGCTACCGTTCTGGAAAGCTTCCTGCCCAATTCAAATTGGTGCAAAACGGCGTAAGGGATCTGGTCCGTATCGGTTGACATCATCAAAACCTGTAATCTAACATTTTCAAATGTTCATACAAAAGTTATAAGAGAGTTCAACAACCGAGAATACGACTTCTCCAATATTGATGAACACAATGATTCTATTGTGTAGTAGGATTATTCAAATAAGGAAAATATTATTAAGTTAAATATTAACATGATATGTTTCCATACTATAAAATGTGGGAACAATTATTTAATTACATTGTTGAGCTTGTTAGAAAGACGAAAATAATGTGAGCTGTTCTATGATCTAGGTGGTCCTACTTATGTATAAACTACGCTATAATTGCGGGAAGTTTGACTATTAGCTTGGTATAAACTAAAAAAAAGGTTAGTGTTAGAATTAGAATGTTGCTATGGATAGAGTAATCAAAAAGTTAGGAAAGCTTGCAAATTGACTAACTTTAGCACTCACCTCGTATAGGCTTGAGTCCAATTAGCTCCAAAAAATCTTGGCCACATTCATACCTTCCAAGAAAGTCTTAGTATCTCACAAAAAGTAAGTTGTTTCAGATCTCGTGATTTATTTTGAGTAGTGAAGCTCTTTTCATTATCTAAAAATAAAATTGAAGAAGTTCATTCCAAAAATAGACTCTGGGCTGCATTTAAAGATATTAACCAATTGTAACAATGAAAGACAACGACAAATGATCCCAAGCATTCGGAGAATGATTAACAACACTAGTGACAATGTTATCAAATCCATCATATTGATATATGAATATGTTACTCCTTCCGGTGTTACTTCTCATCACAAGCACGAAATATTGGGTATCTTATATTTGGCGTGTTAGGTACGAGAATATAAAATATCAAGCTCATGACTACTAAGACTACACTAAGATGAACATAACACAAGAGTTGCAATGAAAATCTGATGGTATTATCCATCTTGAGAATTCATCAAAGGCAAACACAATATATTATATATGCATCCTTTAATCCATAAAGAGTCAAACCAAATAGATAATTATATATATAATATTTTAATATTGCTATTAAACATGAATTATACTCAGTTTTGTCTTTTGAAGGATGGCCGTAAATAAGGTTCACTTGCTAAAGGAAGGAAGATTTTTAATGTGCCCCACGAAAAATGCTTAAGTGAAGCAAGTATTCTTCAATTTCTTCTCCGTTTCCTTCTTTAATCACTGAATCATACGAATAATGAGTTTCTGCTTCTTGAACCTTACTTCTTTTGTTTTCCCAACAGAAAATCAAGTTGTTTTTCTCATCATTCTCTTACTATCAACTCACTTAAATATTTGATTGATCGGTTACCTAAGGAGCCGAGTTATTTATCAACACTTCATCTTTTATACTCTTTATTACCATTAGTGATTGAATCTGTAAGTGCCAAATCCATATCATTTATTCTCACAATAATAATCCTTACAATTATACTCTTCTACTTTCATCAATATCTTTCCCTTACTATCCTTAACTCTATTCTTCTTTATAGTCTACCTTTCCCCCTTAATTACTATCTCCCCGCCTTTTTTTGATATTTTGAGAACATATTTTGTAGGGCTTTTGGGAATTTTAAAGGAAGATAATTAGAAACAATTTTGGTCTACTGATAAGGTTTATTTGATTTAAATAGAGATAGGTTTTGAAAGATTAATCTTTTTAAGGACGAATGAGCTCAAGGATCTTTGTGATTGGCTTCATAGTTAATGATATATGTGAGTTTGATAGGATGATGTAGAGATGTGGCTTAGGAACTTGGTTTGAAGGTATATTAGTACAGACAAGCTTAAGCAACAACTATTAGAAAAAGAGATGCATATGTGACTTGTCATAAGAACCAACTTTTTTAAACTTGTTCTTCTCAATGTTGCTGAGTGTTCTTAAGAATAGGATAACATCATTAGACCACATCTAGCTTCTTTGGTCATTCCATGCATGCATACCAATTAAGGTATAAGACTAAGCTAGATATTTGTCTCACTTTATCTACCAAACTTTGACTGATCATAGTCAATCATCGATGGAATAAAAAGTGTTCTTCATTTTACTTTGATCAAATCAAGATCCAAATAGTTCCATTCTACAAAGTTGTGGTAAGCATTCTTTTTGATCATCTTTAAGGAGAAAGGGTCCTTCATCTTCTTTGTTGTCTTGTCCAGTTTTCCTTATTGATTGCTCTTCTATACATACTCTAAAGAACCAAATTCTTGGTATGTTTCCTTCTTGCTCTCCTATGATCTTAGAAACTTCTTGATTTCATTCATTGTCATATATCGCTGGTGACTCGTCTTCCTATCATGGAACATCCTCTACCATCTTCTTCTTTTCTCAAGATGTAAGGTTTATTGAAGGTCATATTGACACTTTGCTTCTGCTCTTCTCAAGATATAATATTTATTGAAGATCATATTGACACTTTCTTCTTACTTCATAGAGTCTAAATTTGTTCTCAATAAATCGTAGATGCATGCACGATCTAGTCAATTGGAATACAATTTCTATATAGTTTTGTGAACTAAAAAGACTTCAATGGTTGATTCTTCGAAGGAGAGATTACATCTTATTGTAGATTCACTTGTCCCTTTTTATTTAAAGAAATATCTTCCTATTTTTATGCAATGTTTAGAACATGAATTTTATTGTCCTATCATTGTGGAACACTTTGCGCTTTGTCTTTGCATCTTCATAACCCGGGAGTCAAATGATCTAATAAATACATCACACACTCCCTATTGATAATCTTTCAATAGGAGGAATTTTCTCCATTATTTTCATGTACTAAGACCTTACTACATGCTCTTGCTTCCCCCTACTTTAGCTAATTTACTCAAATTAGAAATGACTCATACAAATTCATACTAGCTTGGGTCCCTTATGTGATAAAAAGGATGCAACTTGCTTTCCTGGTTGATGTCCTCTTTCCATTGAGGAACTAGGTTCTTCTTCCCGCTTTTCTAAACATAATTCTTATTTCTATAAATTGACTTGACTGTCTTGAAGCATCCTTTAAATGTACTTTGTCTTAATAGTGGAGGCATAGACGTTTGGAAGAGATAGAGACACTTATGCCTTTATTAATGATATGTACTCTATGTATTCAAACCTTTCTACCACTATTGTGATTGTCATGCAAGGATGTCAACATTCTTGAGGACGTTGACCCATGAAGTACTCTTCTTAGCTTATTCTTGTTCCTCTTTCAAATATTCTTAAAGCACCTTGCTCCTTTTATGCTCATTATAAAGACTGTATTGACATCTTCTTATCATATTCTCAAGATTTTCTTAAGTGTTATAAGAAAGATACTTTTGTAACACCCCGAAAGGGCCTACGAATAGACCCAGGAGATTGAAGCAAAACTGCAGAAGACCTGAAATTTGCACCAAGATTGACTTTGGTACGCAGTTGTGGTGAGGACCTACGACTCGTGACTCGAGTAGTGATGAAATCGAAGTTTGAGGTTGTGTCAAGGGTAGTCCTATGAACCGTGATGAGATGGTACGCCCGTGGTTAGGAGTCGTGGTGAAATATATTAGTGGTGCCAGAGTGAGTCATCACGGGTCAAGGTACAACTCGTAGGATGAAGCAATGAGAGCCGGGTAAGGAGTTGTTGTGGTTAAGTCGTAGTGGTTCGGGTGGGATGGTACCATGCTTACAGAGGACCTATAGGATGGTGGTACGAAAGTCAGCCACCCAGAAAGTTGGAAAAAGGGGTGAAGTGACTACGAGAGGTAACTACGAGCCGTGACTTGATGGTACGACTCGCGGTCAAATAAAACTACTTTTTAGGGAAATTTCAGTAAGGGCAATTTCGACTTTTCTACGCTTTTGGGCCCTAAACCACATTGTTTTGAGGTCGAAACAGGGTCTTTAAGGGGGTGAAAACTCCCGTTAAGTTCATTTTAGCAATTTCAAGTGTTGGAGAAGGGAGTAGGAAGGGTTTAAAGCCATTTTCTTCAAGTTCTTCAAGCTCTCACTTAGGGTTCTTCAAGGGAGTAGGAATCACGAAAATTCCGTGTGACGGGGTTTGAATGGGAATATTCAACCCTACCCATACCCATTTCTTCCCATCTCCTACGATTAAGTTACCCAATTCTTGTGGGTCTTAACCTAATTGCATGATTTCTCACAAGTTTGCATGAAAGTGTGGTAGTATGTTTAAATTACGAATTTTTTTAGTACTTGGGATTGAGCATTGCTTGTATATCTATTATTTTCATGATTTAAATCTCTAAAAGCATAGATTCCCAATTGTGAGGGATTTTTAGTAAAGTTCATGGTCGTGATGATTCCGCAAGCTTAGTACGAATCCTTCTTAAATTTTAAGCATGACCTCAAGTATTCAACTACTCATGTTATTATGATAGTGCTTCCTATAAATTTAAGCATTTCATGTATGATTGAACTATGAGCAATGCCCACATGTAACTTATGAATTATGAACTATGCTTTTGGTCGATTCACGGGCCCAATTCCATGACTAGTATTACGAATTCTCAAGCATGATATGATTCTCCTGATTTATCTAGCCATGCATGTCATAGATGAATTTCTATGAGCACGTTGCATTTTGGGGATATTATTTAACATCGAGTAGGTTCTGGGCCCAGTTACGCCCGAATCTCAGAACTATGTGCCACCATAGGACTATGTTTGGGACCTCCTCAGTGACTGTCCCCTATGCCCTACGAGGCCTTCATGAGTGATATCACACCTTCATGGTTCATACCCTGGCAATGTATGAATGACCTCCCGATCAGTACAAGTCGGACTTCTTGTGTGCTCATGTAAAGTATGTCAGTTATAGAAATCTCCCATTGTTCCTCATGGTTTTGAAATATGCATCATTATGTTATTTTGGATCAATTATGATTTATGAAATGTTTTCCCCGCATGTTATGACTTTGATGGGTTTATGAATACTTTTGGAATTATTGAGCCTACGATATACTTACTGCATTTTAGTTTTATGATCACGATGTCCCCACTCCTATAATTTTTATGTTTTTAAGCATTGTTTTGTATACCTTACATAATTAGTACTTTCCGAGTACCACCCACATATTTTCATGATCTGCCTGTGCTCAGCACGTCCCTAGTTTGTGCTCGTTTCCGCTAAATCTCTAGTGGTGAGTCCCAAGATCCGAGGGCTTCATGTTCGTACCTTGTTTATCTTATTTTTTCGTATTAGTTAGGTCTTGTCCCTTTAACCCATTTTTTTTATGATTAGAGGCTTAATTTATGTGTTGTATTTTGTTAGTGATGATTGTATTTCTATTTGTTGTTCCTTACAAATTCATGATATGATTTTTAGTTAGTTTACGATTTATGTTAAATCTTCCACTATATATGAATGAGTTAGTGTTTTCCCACGCCAAGGCTGACTTAGGTCTCAGACTCTTTTGTCACCTGTCTACGATCCGGTGTACTGGTCGTGAAAACTTGGTACGTAGCGATAGTTCGAGGTGTCTTAGGGAGTCCGAAAGCCGCGTTAGTAGAGTCTTTTCATGGGTGTGAAGCGCCACACTTATGATGAAGAGTTACCGAACGTTTTAGGAAATGTTCCTTCTTTCATGATCTATGTCGTATGCCAAAAATCTCTCCATCCTTCTAATTCGTGCATTTCGCGATTGCAAAAAAATTATGGGCTCCCAAAAGGATGATCGGAAGGAGGAACAAAATGATGAAGGCCATGAGGGTGGCCATGATAATAGGATCCAACAAGCCCCGCTGTCAAGAGCCCCAGCGTTCAGCCAAATCCTGCCCATGCCGGTTTCGGGCAAATTTATCCAAATGTCAAGGCATGCCTTGACTGCTCTCAGTCAAACCAGTGCTAAAAGTTGTTGCGCTTGTTCCTCGTAATCCGTAATGAAGCGGCATCCCGAATCGAGACTTTTTGAGGATGAACCTCCCGATTTCACAGGGCAAAAGTGGATGAGGACCCACACGAGTTCATCGAAGGGATTTTGAAGGTCACTCATGTCATGGGAGTGACAAGTGAGGAATGTGTTGATTTGGCCTCTTATCACCGAAGGAGGTCACTTACATTTGGTTCAAGCAATGGAGGGATAGCAAGGTAGCAGGGATCGTGCCCTATCACCGGGAAGAGTTCCACATAGCCTTTCTCGAGCAGGTTCTTCCTCCGGAGATGAGGGAACTAAAGAAAACTGAGTTTGTCAAACTTAAGCAAGGAAAGATGAAAGTGCTGGAATATTCACTAGAGTTCACTCACTGGCCAAAAATATGCCCCAGAGTTAGTGATGGATCAAAGGGCTCGCAGGAGAAGATTTGCAGGGAGTAAATGAGTATCCGGATAGCACCGCAACCGCCATGCTTCATAAGGATATGGACTACCCACGATGGTCCTCTATGCTCGTAGATGGAAGCAACTCATATGAGGTAGAGAGAGGCCAAGAGGTTTAACTCGATAGCCACAAGTTCTCCCACCCTAAACCAAGGGGTGAATTTCACTAGGGCCCCAAAGATAGGTCCTCCGCACTCAAGATCATCTTCTACGCATCTATCCAGCCAATGTGGACGTTAGAGGAGTAGGGACTCAGGTTCAAGAAGTCAAAACAAGATGCGCACGTAGCGCACATTCCCATCTTTGCTACTTGTGGCAAGAACCACCTAGGGAAATGTTTGGTGGTCGGGAGCGTTTGTTTCGGTGTGGAAAACTCGGGAACAGACTTAGGATTTCCCCGTAGCTAGGTCAGGGGTAGTGGATCCGCACTTCGCGGTAGCTCAGTTTAGCTTCGGCCCCAAAAGAGCACGTCGACTCTCAATAGGTGCTCCAATCGGCTCAGCTTGGCGGCCGCCAACCGGTTTTATGCACTTGGCTTCTAACAGGAGTGTGGAGACTTTCTCCCGATGTGGTTACGGGTATGTTACAGATCTTTCACATTGATGTTTATGCTTTATTAGATTCGGATCCACCTTATCTTTGTCACACTCAGCTAGACACTTTGGAGTCGGGCCCGAAATCTTGTCCGAACCATGTTCTCTCGTCTCTACCCCGATTGGTGATTCGGTCAGCGAGGAGGGTATATAGAGGTTTCTATTAGGCATGGATTGGTTGTTTACATGTTATGCTTATATTAACCGTAGAACTCAGGCAGTGGAGTTTCGGTTTCAAGATGAACCGCTTTTTGAATGGAGGGGTGGTCTGGCCGGTACCTGTAGGCCGCTTTACTTATATCAAGGCTAGAAAAAAATGATTTCAAGGGTTGTATTTACCACTCGGTTAGTTAAGGATGTCACGTCCGAGACTTCAACTATGCACCGCCTCCCCGTGGGTATGTGAATATCCCGAGGTATTTCCAGATGAGACCTACTGTGTTCCTCCCGAGAGGGAGATTGATTTGAGATTAATCTTTTACTCGACACGCAACCCATATCAATCCATCCTTACCATATGGCCCCAACCGAAATAAAAGAGTTAAAGGAGCAGTTGTAGGATTTGCTAGATAAGGGTTTCATTAGACGGGAGGCCCCCCCATGGGGTGCCCAAAGGTTGTTCGGTCCGGAAGAAAAATGGTTCCTGGATGTGTATTGAATATAGACAGTTGAACAAGGTCTCAATCAAGAATAGATACCTCTACCTAGGATCGATGACCTATTCGACGCTTCTGGGGTGCCAAATATTTCTCCAAGATAGATCTCAGGTCCTGGTATCACCAACTTAGGGACTGGGAGAGCGACATCCTAAAAGGATTGTTTCAGTGACCCGGTATGGCCATTTTGAATTCGTTGTTATGTCTTTTGGACTAACCAATGCCCGTTTTGCTTTTATGGACCTGATGAATAGGGTATTCAAGGCATATTTGGATATGTTCGTGATCGGTTCATCGACGACATACTAATATAATTCCGGAGCGAAGGAACATGCCGCACACTCGAGGGTGGCACTCCGCACCCTCAAGGACAACCGCTTATATGCCAAGTTCAACAAATTCGAATTCTGGCTGAAATCAATTGCATTCTTGGGGCATGTAGTGTCAAGTGAACGTATAAGGTTGACTCCTGTAAAATAGAGAAAGAACTCGGCCCAAACTAATAAATCCTCTCTGAGATTAAAAGCTTTTGGTCTTAGAAGAGCCATCGGAGGTTCGAGTGGTTTCTTATCCATTGCAGCCCACTGACTAGGCTGACTCAAAAAAGGTGAAGTTACAATGGTCGGAGGATTGTGAGAAGAGCTCCAGAATTGAAGGCCGCACTCACTTCAAAGCACTGCTGACTTTAATGCAGGGTACCGACGGCTTCGTTGTATATTGTGATGCATCGAGGGTTGTACTAGGATGTGTATTGATGCAGCATGGGAAAGTATTAGCATATGCATCCAAATAGTTAAAAACTAACGAGAAGAATTACCCGACCCATGATCTTGAGTTACGCGTGGTATTTGTTTTGAAGATATGGCGACATACTTGTATGGGGTTCATGTAGATGTATTCACAGACCACAAGAGTCTACAATATGTGTTCACACAGAAGGAACTAAATCTTCAACAACGGAGATGGTTGGATCTACTTAAGGACTACGACATGAGTGTCCTTTATCACCCGGGTAAGGCCAACGTGGTAGCAGACGCCCTTAGTAGACTTTCTATGGGAAGTGTGTCACATTTGAGTGAAGACAAGAAGGAGCTGGTAAAGGAAGTAAATGACTTGCCCGGTTGGGATTTAGGTTAATCAGCTCAACCACCGGTGGAGTAGTAGTTCAGAACGGGTCAGAGTCGTCCTTGGTAGCGGAGGTGAAGGCTAAACAAGATGAAGATCCAACATTGGTAATGTTGAAAGAATCTATTCAAAGTCAGAAAGTAGAAGTCTTCTCCAAAGGGGGAGATGGTTTGCTTTGGTACCAGGGTCACTTATGTGTTCCAAACGTGGGGGATTTGAGGAGTAGGATGTTGCATGAGGCTCACGGGTCCAGATATTCTATCCATCTAGGTTCCACCAAAATGTATCATGCCTTGCGGGAAATCTACTGGTGGAATTGCATGAAGAGGGATATTGCAGAATTTGTAGCCAAGTGCCCGAATTGCCAACGGGTGAAAGTCGAGCATCAGAGATCGGGGGGTGTACTTCAAGACATCAACATTCCTAGTTGAAAGTGGGAAGAGATCAACATGGAATTTGTAACAGGTTTGCCCCGCACCCATAGACAGTATGACTCCATTTTGGTAGTGGTGGACAGGTTGACCAAGGCTGCTTATTTCCTATCGGTCAAAACTACCGATTCAGCAAAAAATTATGTGAAGTTATACATTCGAGAGTTGGTTAGATTGCATGGAATGCCTTTTTCCATTATATCAGACAGAGGTACCCAATTCACCTCTCAATTCTGGAGGTCTTTTCAAAAGGGACCTGGTACTCAAGTCAAGCTTAACACGGCGTTTCATCCGCAAACCGATGGTCAGGAGGAGCGAACTATCTAGACTCTTGAGGAAATGTCGAGAGCTTGTACTGTTGACTTCAAGGGTAGTTGGGACGAGCATTTGCCTCTTGTTGAGTTCGCTTACAACAACAACTACCACTCCAGCATACAAATGGCACCGTTCGAGGCTCTTTATGGGCGACGGTGTAGATCGCCCATTGGGTGGTTTGAAGTCGGTGAGGCTTCATTAGTGGGACCCGATTCACTCCATGAAGCTATGGGAAAAGTTTAATTAATAAGAGAAAGGCTGAAAACGGTTCAAAGTCGCCAAAAGTCTTATGCAGTTGTGTGGAGAAGGGAGCTTGAGTTCGAGGTTGATGATTGGGTGTTTCTGAAGGTATCTCCCATGAAGGGAGTAATGAGATTTGGAAAGAAAGGAAAACTCAGCCCCCTCTATGTTGGCCCATATTGAATTGTGAGGCAAGTGGGTAAAGTAGCCTATGAGTTAAAGTTACCTTCATAGTTGGCTTCGGTTCACCCCGTATTTCATGTATCTCTCTTGAAAAGTGCTTGGGAGACCCATACTTAGTGGTTCCGGTGGAATGTGTGGGTGGTAAAGGATAGTCTCAGTTATGAGGAAATACCTGTTGAAATCTTGGATAGTCAGGTTTGGAGACTGAGTAATAAAGAAGTAGCCTTAGTAAAGGTGTTATGGAGGAATCAACATGTCGAGGGAGCCACGTGGGAGGCCAAAGTGAATATGATGGCTAAATACCCCCATTTGTTCCCTACTGACTCAGCTTTAGTTTGAGATATCAATTTTTGCCCTAAAACCTCTATTCAGTTTTTCATGTTCTATTCATGCGGATAAGTTTGTTTTGTGATATGATATATGCAAGTGATGTATGAACTCCGACCAACTATGTGGTTCTTTTTGGGGGTAGTCGTTCCATCGATTTTTGGCTTGAATGTCAATGATTAGCATCTATATATAGTGATTGTATGTTTCTGTTTGCTGCTTGTTTCCCTACATTCGAGGACGAATGTTTCCAAAGGGAAGATATTGTAACACCCCGAAAGGGCCTACGAATAGACCCAGGAGTTGAAGTTGAAAACTATTGAAAACTTGGAATTTGCACCAGTATGACTCGAGGTATGAGTCGTGGTGAGGACCTATGACTCGTGACTCGAGTCGTGATAAAATCGGGAGTCTGAGGTTGTGTCGCAGGTAGTCTTACGAATCGTGGTGATAAGCTACAACTCGTGGTGAAATATCTCAGTGGTGTAAGAGTGAGTCATCAAGGGTCATGGTACGACTCATAGGATGAAGCAACAAGTCATGGTGAGGAGTTGTGGTTAAGTCGTAGTGGCCTGGGTGGATGGTATCACGGTTGACAGTATGACCCGTAGGATGGTGGTACGAGTCGTGACCAAATTCAGAAAGTTGGGAAAAAGGGGTGAAGTGACCACGAGAGGTAACCACGAGTCGTGAATTGATGGTACGACTCATGGCACGACTCGTGGTCGGGGCCAAAACTACTTTTTAGAGAAATTTTAGTAAGGGCAATTTCGACTTTTCTACATTTTTTGGCCCTAAACCACGTCGTTTTGAGGTCAAAACAGGGTCTTTAAGGGATGAAAACACCTGTCAAGTTTATTTTAGCAATTTCAAGTGTTGGAGAAGGGAGTAGGAAGGGTTTCAAGCTATTTTCTTCAAGTTCTTCAAGCTCTCACTTAGGGTTCTTCAAAGGAGTAGGAAATCACAAAATTCCAGGTATGTGGGATTTAGAATGGGTAGATTAGACCCTACCCATGCCCATTTCTTCCCATATCCTATGATTAAGTTACCCAATTCTTGTGAGTCTTAAACTAATTGCATGATTTCTCACAAGTTTGCATGAAACTGTGGTAGTATATTTAAATTACAGATTTTTTAGTACTTGTGCTGATATTGCTTGTATATCTATTATTTTCATGATTTAAACCTGTAAAAGTATAGATGCCCAATTGTGAGGGATTTTTAGTAAAGTTCATGGTCATGATGATTCCGCAAGCTTAGTACGAATCCTTTTTTAATTTTAAGCATGTCTTCAAGTCTTCAACTACTCATGTTATTATGATCATGTTTCCTATAATTTAAACATTTCATGTATGATTGAACTATGGGAAATGCCCACATGTCACTTATGATTTATGAACTATGTTTTTGGCCGATTCACGGGCCCAATTCCATGGCTAGTATTATGAATTCTCAAGCATGATTGATTGTCACGATTTATCTAGTCATGCATGTCATGTATGAATTTCTATGAGCACGTTGCATGTTTTGGGAGTAGTACTTAACACCGAGTAGGTTCGGGGCCCAGGTTACACCTGAATCTCAAAACTACGTGTCATCGTAGGATTATGTTTGGGACCTCTTCAGTGACTGTCCCCCTATTCCCTACGGGGCCTTCATGAGTGATATCACACCTTTCATGGTTCATACCCTTGGAAAGGTACGAACGACCTCCTGACTAGGGGTACAAGTCGAACTTCATGTGTGCTCATGTGAAGTATGTCGGTTATAGAAATCTCCCATTGTTCCTCATGGTTTTTAAATATGCATGATTATGTTCTTTTGGCTCAAGTTATGATTTATGAAATGTTTTTCCCCGCATGTTATGACTTTGATGGGTTTATAAATACTTTTGGAAATATTGAGCCTTATGATATACTTATGATTTCAGTTTTATGATCATGATGTCCCCACTCCAATAACTTTTATGTTTTAAGCCTTTTTTTTGCATACCTTACATACTCAGTACTTTCCGAGTACTGACCCATATATTTTCAGGATCTGTTTCGCAGGCTCAGCATCGTCCCTAGTTTGTGCTCTGTTTCGCTAAATCTCTAGTGGTGAGTCCTCATGATCCGAGGGCTTTATGTTTAGACCTTGTTTATCTTATGTTTTAAGACTGTTTGGGTTAGTTGGGGTCTTTTCCCTTCAACCCCTTTTTTTATGATTAGTGGCTTTCAGACTTATGTGTAGTATTTTGTCGGTGATGATTGTATTTCGATTTGTTGTTCCTTACAAATTCATGATACGATTTTCAGTTAGTTTACGATATATATAAGTTAAGTATTCTACTATATATGAATGAATCAGTGTTATGCTCACGCCATGGGTTGACTTGGGGTCTCTCAGGGCTCCTTGTCCCGTGTCTACGATTCGGGTGTACTCTCGGGTCGTGAGACTTTTATTTAAAGGTGCAACAGAAGCTTCGCAATTTCCAGTCTAGCTTTTTCATTCTTCAATGTGAGAACCTGGTTCTTGAAAGTATCAATTTCATTTTCCAAGTTCTCTATTATTCCTTTTAGGATTTCATGATCCAATTGGAGGACATTATATTCTTTTATCAATTTATCCCTCTCAATATGAAGATCCTCAAAGGCATTGAGGATAATGTGGGTCACATAATCTAAGTTTCCCTAGATTAAGTGTGAATGCCATTCTTGATCTTTGAGATGTCACTTCAGCCATTCTTGATCTTTGAGATGTCACACCCTGGCTTAAATCCTAGCGAAGACTGGCATCCGCTGCCTTTTTTCCCCAAGTATACCTTTTAAACATGATATAAAACATAAAACATTTAACCTAATCATGAGAGGAGCATGGATAATATAATGCTAAGAGAAAGATTGGTCATGTACAAGAAATAAGAGCTTTTTTCATAAAACCATCATTTTGAGTACACAAATGACACATAGGTCAAATCAGAGTATATGACATAAGGAAATACTAGACTAAAAAATTTATGGAGCCTCTACTAATATGTGAGTATCTGATTTACCGGGACAAGACCCAGTATATGACATAAGGAAATACTAGACTAAAAAATTTATGGAGCCTCTACTAATAATATGTGAGTATCTCGATTTACCGGAAAGACCCCGACATACCTCTAGAGAAACTATACAATAGCTGAATAATATATTCACCCTTAGAGAGAATACAACTTACCAAAAGCTGAAGCATAGAAATCCTAGTACCCTGCTCAGCTAAACGTCTCTGTATCTAAGTATATGTTATTAAATAATGCAGTGCCCTCAGCAAGAGAGATGTAAGTACATATGGAATTATACTTTATTAAGATAGAAAAATGAAATATGAAGTATGAAGAAATGAGAAGACAGTTCATGAAAATCATAGTCATATCATGTAAAAATCATAATGGTTTTTGAATCATGCAATTTTCCATTAAAAATTCATAGTTCATGTAGTAACCAAAATACTATGGGAGTTTGTGGTATAACTGACATAATCCACCATGTGAAACATGAAGTCTGATCTCATTCCTATCAGCTAAGCAATCACCTACCTTGCCAATTAGGTGACGTGACTAAACATTACTTGCTAGCAAGATTCCTGATTTCATCCATTTTTGGGGAATATATGGGGATGCACCCGAGCACTCGGCATGCTCCACTTCGACATTGACAAACGTAGTTTTTAGCACTTGTCTTAATAGACTTATTCCTTCTCCTTTAACTTCTTACTCCATTTTGACACCATGCTTTTGAAGTAGCACATAGGCTCATAGTCATAGTCATAATCTTATATGAAGAGTTCATGATTTGTAACGCCTGCCTTTATCTGAAAAGCTCATAATAATATGACATGCCTTAACTAAAGGCTCATCACCATAATTCATGCTTTAAATAAAAAAGCTTAAAATCATAAATCATGTTTTTATTTGAAAACTCATAATCCTAATAGAAATTCATATGCCATAGTTTAAAGAAAATCATACGGAGATACATGCCAATAAGAGGTAGGTGATCATCGTAACTTCCTCAGAAGTCTACCACATACTCTTGTAACATGTCCTCGAGTGTCTGAATCATAATATTTTCATTAAGAGGTAGATGATCATCCCAACTTTATCTGAAGTCTACCACATATTCATATAACATGTCCTCGAGTGTCTGAATCGTGCGCTTAGCCTGACCGTCTGTTTAGGGATGGAAGACTGTACTACGATTAACTTGTTTCTCCAAACCATTCTGGAGTGACTTTCAGAAATTGGTTGTAAACTACACCTCTATGTCAGAAATAATAGATAATGGGACACCATGCAGTTTGACTACCTCTTTGATGTATAACTCAGCATAATCGTCAGCTATTAACGTAGTCTTGATCAGCAAGCAATGAGCTAATTTCGTCAGCCTATCAATAATAAACCAAATAGAGTCAAACTTATGCCTGATACGGATAAACCTATAACAAAATCCATGCTTGTTACTCTCCATTTCCATATTGACACGACTATCTCCTGAGTTAGCCCGCCGGACTTCTGATGTTCAGCTTTTACATGCAGGCAATTGGGACACTGTGCTACAAACCCAGCAATATTTTTATTCATCCTATGCCATTAACAAATTTTTTATATCATGGTACATCTTTGTAGAACTCGAATGAAGAAAATAGCAGAAATAATATACCTCTGCCATGATTTGTTGGTGAATCCCTGTAACATCAAGAACATAGAGTCGACCTTTGAATCTAAAGATTTCATCTCCTACTATCTCAAAGACCAACGAACCTTCCTGTTGAGCCTTGCGTCTGAGTTGTACCAGGCTGAGATCCTCATACTGACTCTCTTTCACCTCCACAATTTGAGATGATAATGCAGTATTCTGAATCACAATACTGCCATCATCTGAGTCCATCAATTGGACTACCAAACTAGCCAACTGGTGCAGCTCTCTAGCCAACTCTCTCTTTACTGGCCTCATATATGAAAAGCTTCTCATAGATTTGTGACTAAGGGCATCGGTTATGATATTACCCTTCTCTAGGTGATACAAGATATCTATGTCGTAATCTTTCAGCAACTCAAGCCAACGAACTATCACAAGTTTTAACTCTTTCTCTTTAAAGATATATTGGAGACTCTTGTGATCTATAAAGATGTCAACATGAACACCATATAAGTAATGTCTCCAGATCTTAAACACATGCATAAATGCAACCCACTCTAAATCATGGGTTGGATAATTTTTCTTGTGCTTCCTCAACTATTTCGAAGTATAGGCAATCACCTTGCCATGCTGTATCAAAATACACCCTCACCCAATGCTTGAAGCATCATAATATACTACATAACAATCTAAGCCTTCTGGTAAGGCCAGTACTGGTGCAGATGTCAATCAGTCTTTTAGCTCCTAAAAACTCTGCTCATAAGCCTTGGTCCACAAGAAATTAGCTTCTTTTTGAGTCAACATCATTAATGGTGCCGATGATACAAAAAATCCTTCTGTAAATCTTCTATAATATCCAGCTAACCCTAGAAAACTGCAAACTTCTATTGAAGTTGTGGTTCTATGCCAAGTCTTCATGACCTTTAGTATTTGTGAGTCAATCTGGATGCCTGTGTCTGATATAAAATGGCCCAATAAAGCCACAAAATTCAACTAGAACTTATATATGGAGAACTTCATGTATAGCTCATGATCTCTGAGTACCTGGAGTACTGTTTGCAGATAATCTCTATGCTCAACCTCTAAACCTAAATAATCAAGGATATCATTAATAAATTGTATCATGAATAGATATAAGATGGCCTGAATATGTCTAAAATACTGGCGGGGCATTCATCAATCCAAAAGACATAACTAAAAACTCAAAATGGTCGTATCTAGTTTTAAAAGTTGTCATCAGGATATTTTTTTATTCCGAACCCGTACCTGATGGTTCCCAGATTTCAAATTAATCTTTGAGAAATATCTGGCACCCTATAGCTGATCAAACAAGTCATCTATCCTTAGGAGGGGATACCTGTTCTTTATAGTAACTTTATTCAACTACCGATAATCCACATACATTCACAGTGAGCCATCTTTCTTTCTCATAAACATGACTAGCACACCCCAAGGTGAAGCACTAGGCCTAATGAAACTTTATCAAGTAGATTATTTTGTTGATCTTTCAACTCCTTTAGCTCAGCATAAGTCAATCTATAAGGAGGAATAGATATGGGTTATACTTGACATCATATCAATAACAAAGCTAATTTTCCCCTCTAGGGGAATACTAGGAAGCTCATTTGGAAACACACCTGGAAATTCACTGACCACCAAAATAGATTGAAGAGTCGATGATTTTTCTTAACATACTAAACTCTGATAGTATGATAAATGTAGCCTTTAGCATTCAACTTCCTCTCTTATAGATAGGATATAAATCTACCTTTGGCATAGTTGCAGTACCCTTTCGTTCCCTAATCCTCTCCAGGGAAGTAGAAACTAGTGTACCCTTGTTGGCATTGTATCGACAAAGGCTGGTGCATATCTAACCAAAGAATCAAATATCAGCCCGTACTCTCGAACACTCATCTTTCCATACTAACGATGTAAAAACTAGTTTAATCGGGTTTCTTGAATCTACCATGGAAAGTATTGATCTAAAAAGGCCTTAAGGAAACTAGACCAGGTAGGTGGAGGTACATCCCTCTCTTCTGGACCTTTCCCAACTTTCATACTACAAAACAACTATAATTCATAGTTGAAACACTGCTAGCTCAACTGATTTGGGTTCTTTAGAAGGTCTGACATCCTTTGGTGCCACTAGCTGTCGCTGAGCAGCCATAATCTGATCCAAAATATAAACTACACTTCTAACATCCTAATCTAAGCTGGAGGTGGTGCTGGCAATTCTAGAGCCCTTGGAGGCTTCTGATATAGCGGAGAATGCTGAGGGGATTGAGAAGATGTCTCCCCTTCAGCCACAGGCTAGATTGTCTCTATTCGTGGCACTCTACTTATACCTTTCACTACTGTTGTGTCTAGCCTTCAGCCGCCTGTAGTTTTTCATATATCAGGCATCTCTATGGACAGATATTAGTAATAAGCTAAGGGACACAACCCTATAAGACTTATCTCTAACGCACGATTTGAGCAGAAGAAGGATGAAAATACTATCATGCCTTGTAGATCCCTTCTTATAAAATGCGGTGCGCAACACATTTATAAACAACACTCTACTAGATATGATTTGTAGACCCCCTAGGATATGATGATGCTCTAATACAAAGATTGTCACGCCCCACCTTGGGAGGTGTAACTGGCACCTGACTTGATCTAGATAGATATATACACCTCTAGTGCATACCAGCAACACATAATTAAGAAACTCATCAAGTATATCTTGGCTTAAAGAAGCCTTTGGTCGGCAAGTACAAGAACCTGGGTAGATAATTAGTTGACCTAGTAGTTCATAATAACAATATAATCCCATGCAGATTGACGAGACCACCATGCTATTAATATCATAAATCCCTATTCAGGCCGAAAAACAACCATATATATATATATTATCGATAGAAAATAACAAGGCCAACATGGCCATCAAAGTACTTCTACATAACCCATAGTTTGCAAGCCTCTAAATAGTAGATACTCGGCCGGGATAGGGCCCTGACCTACCCATAAACTATATACAATAAAAGGATAAGAAAACCTCTAAATATGGAAACTTCTAAAGAAGGGAGCTGGATAACAAGCTGGAGCGGAACTACTCTACTGAAGAGGTCTGTGTGTCTATCTGTCAGAACCTGTAGGCAAGAGTGATGATGTCAGGAGTTTACGACACATTTTTACTTTATTTCATAGAGTTTTACATGTCTTGAAGTTCTAATCTAAGTCAAAACTAACCTTATTATGCTAGGTTTCAAAACTAACCTAAAACTAAAGCTGAGATTATAGTTGAAGACTGTAACTTTACTATGGGGAGTCTTTTGAACGACATATAACCACGTGAGCTAAACATGGAGTTCGATGCATACACCCCACTAATAGAACCTAACATACCTTGCTAGGGTATAAAGGCATGACTGATGTGATCACTGACTAGTGCCCATTTGGGATAATAATCTACGGTGGAACGTCGTTCTGAGACTTGGTTGTGCTGAACCCCAGCCTACTCGATGGTAAGTACTACTCCCAATCGATAATTTACTGATAGTATACTGATAGCTCTAAATTTGATGCCCTAAGACTAAGTCAGAACTGCTTTATCTAAAAATTTCTTGAGAGGCTATAGGACCTGATTAAAACTGATAATTTTAATAAATACTGATAATACTGTAAAGCATGTATACTGAAACCATGAGAAAGTCATATGTACTTGAAAGACCATGTTGTTAAAAACCAATGCTAATTCATTAAGCTAAGTATTGGAAAACATGCTAATATAAAGGTCATGAAAATACATTGTATAATTTGAAAGTAAAACCATGAATATCAAACACTACTAATCATTGAAATCTTGAGGCACTAAGAAGATAAAGGAAATCATGAATTGAATGAAAACCCTAGGGCATGATTTCTAGAGAATGTAACTTGCTAGGATTTCTAAAATAATTGGGACACAAGAGTAAATGAAAACTATTTTTGACGTCCCACATACATGGAGAGGAAGACTTCCTTACTATTGCTTGAATCCTAGAGCTTTGGAGAAGAACCCTAACCTTGGCTTGAGAGAATCCCTTAATGCTTCTACCGTATGTTTTGAAAATGTAGGACAAAATGAGGGGGGAGGGGAGGTTGACTAATCCCTTTAACTACCTTCCAAAATCCCCCAAAATGACGTAGTTCAGGAGTTAAAAGAGCGAAAAGTTACGAAAATACCCTTAAAAATCATACAAGAAAAAACTGCCCGTCAGTGGCATGACTCGGACCATGTCTTGAGTTGACCCTTTGTGGTCACTGGAACCAAGTTGGTCAATCTCTATACCTCTTCTCACGACCTCTCAACACCATTCGCACCTACATAGTATGATCTGTAGGTTCCTCTTGGGGTTACCAGGGCTAATTTTGGTTGCTCCTATGAACTTTATCTCATGAATGGTACAACAACCCGTACCTCCCTACCACAAGTCGTACTAAGACTCATACTGAGGGACAATTTTCAATTTTTCTGCTAGTTTCTGCTCCAAGTGTAGGGTCTACTCTTAGGAACTTTTGGGGTGTTACACTTGTGCTCCTTTTATGCAAAATCTTTAATTAAAGTTCTCTAAGAGTCATTTGGATCAAATAAAGGTTAATAGTACAAAAGAGATTAAGCTTGTAACATAGCTATCAAAAGAATAGGCTAAGGCTTAAAATGGCTAACTAGAATAATCACATCAAGGAAGGTAAAATTGGGATATAAATAAGCTATTAAAGAAATGCCTATATCACTTCCTAGATTCAACATTCTCATTTCGCTTAGCATACACACGACGCATGTTCTAGACATCAAATTGCAAGCATGGAGTATTTGCAAAAATATCTCAATCACACAATGACACAAATAGTTTGATAATGGAAATCAAGATCACATAAAAACATATATCCATAGTGCATGTTTCACATTATTAAGCTCAATTTTCAAGCATAGGAGTCAAGTTCCAAAAGTCTAAGTGTTTCTATCGTTTCATGCATTTTTGAGTGAATTATACAAAGTCTTAATGATATTATGAGTGAAGCACCTAGCACTCATAAGGTTTCAAGTTCTTTCTCTCCTATCAATGACTAATTTTCCCTTAAGACGGTCATCATCCATCCATAATCGGGAATAATCATGACTATGACTAAAAAAAATTTATAACCCTTTAGCCAGTTCTAAGGAACTATCCACCAAAAAGTATCGAATATGAAAATCAGGGGAACCCAAACAAAAACAACAAATATAAAAAAAAAATTCTACAATCTAGCATGAATCAAGTCATATATCTAAAAAGAATGTAAGATCACCATGAATAAATTTAGCAATTGTGCCATACATAGAAATATGGAAATTTATTTCTCCCACCCCGCACCTAATCAGTAGCACTGTCCTTAGTGCTAAAATAATAAAGCATAATCAAACTCCCTAAGCCTAGTCCTCATCGTCCTAGGGGCATAAGAATCTTACCCTATCTTCGAGTCCTCTCCCTCATCAGCATCAAACTCCAAATCAGAGTCAACTCAAGCTTGCTCATCATCATTGGCATCATCATCATCAAATGACTCCTCAAAATTTGGCCTAACTCTGCAGAGAGCTCTAGAATGCTCGCTCAATGGATAGTCTATGTTCAGCTGCTTCAGCAACTCCTCTATCACCTCACTCATCCTTAGATGAAGCATTTGAATGTCATACATGTGACTCAGAATATTATCAATGCACGCATTGTACTCACTGATAGATAGTACAAGACCGTCCAGACCCTCATGCTCCTTTGTCTTCGTCACATCCAACCCCTTTGGATCATGCCTCGGACTATAATCGACCTCCTCCTCAACCTGCTACACTTTCTAAAATTGGGTCAGGAGACCTTCAATACTAAACCTCTGTCCCTTCTTCACCCTTGCTTGCCTTAAGACATCTCTAATAATTACCCCAACATTCACTGGCCTCTCCGTCACCAAAGTAAATACCAAACACATTCTCTCCCTAGTCACGTGTGTCACATGTTTTATTGGAACCAAAAAGCTACAAATAATTTAAAACCGCATTCTCTCCTCTCTGCTCATGTGTACGTAAGGAAAAGTCATATGATACCCAAACTGCTGGTGTTAGGTCCACCCCGCCACCGATCTAGGGCCACAAAGATTATGGCGGATTTGTTTATATGGAGGCTTCAAGAGAAGGTCTTTCATCAACTGTGGATCAACATTTAGAGTACCAAGCAATCTATTCAAAGCAGCGGGTGTGAAATTAACAATTTTCCCTCTTATTCTTACTTGGTTACTACGCTCTTTTGGCTCCTAATTTGCTAAGAATTTCCTAAATAAATTTAAATTACATTCTCTGGGGTTATTGAAAAAAAAATCCATCCGAAGAGTATGTATCCTTTCAATCATATGTGCCACGCCTCGTGTCACAACCCGAGCCTAGACCCCGAACGCGATACGAGACTTAGAACAATGAATGGATCCAAGCTAATCAATGACATAGCATAATTATGACATAATAAGAAATAATAGAACACATTTTTTGTGGAAGCTTAATTGAAATATAACTAATCAAAAGGAAAGGATAAAAATCTGATAACAATACTAAGTCATATGCTGAAACTAACACTACGCTATCTAAAAGCCTCTACTAATCTGATGAGTTACTGGGATGGGGCAAGTCCCCATCTAACTCCAAAATCTGAAATTAGAAATATACTGAAATAAAGAAAACATAACTCCCATCCTCAAAAGATGAGGACTTACCACTGATAGGTGATAGAGTCTGGAATGTATTTAACCACGGGGTTGATCCTGAATACCTAGATCTATATCATAAAATGATATATCATAGAGAGTACGCGGTTGACACTTTGAATGTACCGAGTATGTGAGAAAAGTAAATGAATTTGGAAACATGCTAGTACACTAAGGAAAGGCTAAACTGAATACATAACTGAGGTGAAGAATAATGACCCTATCTAAGATGCTAGATGCTGACATGATATGCTAGTTTGAAAACAGTTAAATAATATACAAGTAAAAATAATTTTTAGGGGTCATGTACATGTACTGAAAATCGAAGCTATAACTAAAATTGTAAACTGTACTGAACTGAAACTGAGACTATAATGTGGGAGAGCCTATTAACCAAAAAACTCCAATGTGAGCGTTATGGAGCCCGGCCAGTAACCCTTGTTGGGTGGGCATTCATACATTGCAAAAGGTAAGAACCATTACTGACGTGATATCACTCGTGACTCAGGGCGACAATCTCCAATAACGATTACCCCTACATGCGCCCATTTAATATGCTAGATCACCCAAAAAAACTTCATAAAAATAGGAGTTATGGTCATTTAAAGTTGACTCTTGTAAGAACTTATATGAAAACTCAATCGGTAGGAAAGCTTTCAGCTCAACTTTATGCTAGAGGTTTCTTATGACCTTAATTTGCATCTAATTCACTTTTCACACTTAAGAATTGATCATAACACCTTGTTTGTATAAAATTCATCGGGTTTGGGTATATCCAAATACCTAGAATGTTCCAAACTTAGCCCGAAAATTTGAGGCGTTATAATATCTCATCTTACGGATAGATGGTACAAACCGTACCATGATCCTATGGTCCGTTACCTGCTACTTGTACCTCCCAAGCCATATTGGTCATTATTTGATCACGGATGGATACTACGACTTGTACCTTCTCCTTAAGAGTCATACTGGGACTCGTGGTCTTTGGAACAAATCCCAAACACTTCTCTGAACCTCATCTCGCAATTCCATACTATGAACCTTACCACCCTACCACGAGTCGTCTTGTAATACTCCGGATAATTTGAGCGATAAAATCGTGCTTTTGAGGTAGGACTAAGAGTATGTAATAGGCTAAGAAGGAAGTTTTATGAGTTATTTGAGTCACTCTATGGTCTTATTTAATATTGGACATCGATCAAGTTGTAGAACAAAATTCGAAAAAAGTTAATGCAAAATTTCCTTCTTCAGATTCTTTGAATTTAGGTCAAATGTTTTGAAACTCTTTTCCCAATATATAAGGAGTTTGGGGGTGTGAGACCTATAAAATTAAAGCTCTATGAATCTAGTTTCCATCTCATCAAACCGTTTGCCAATACAACTTCGGAGTAGAGAGATATTCGCGTTTTCGCGAGATCGCGCAAGCAGGCACCTCACAGGGGTCTAAGGCGGTGGAGGACTATAAAAAGCCCCTTGGTTGGTTGGTTTCCTTATTTTCTTATTTTACAGAACTTCTCACGTACAGAACCTCTCTCAAGGTTCTCTCCATGGTTTCCTTTGTGTTTTGGGGATAGAATCCATGGCTCAACATGATTTTGATGTTGGGAAGTTGGGAATTGCGTGTAGCTTGTGATTTTGTATCTTTTCCGGGATTTTGGAGGCTGTTTCATGGTGAAGCTATTTGTAAGACTTCTTCCTTCGATTTTATTTTGTAGTTAAGGTTGGTTATAGGTGTTTTCACCTCAGTAGGTTGTTGTCTCGGAGTTTCTACCATCGAATTCATATTAATCTTCTCGTGTAAGCTTCATTTGTCTTGGTTTCTTATTGAGTTGTGTTGGCTGCGTTTTGGCAGAATA
Source organism: Datura stramonium (assembly GCA_018107945.1). Lineage (NCBI taxonomy): Eukaryota > Viridiplantae > Streptophyta > Magnoliopsida > Solanales > Solanaceae > Datura > Datura stramonium. The sequence continues at coordinate 8,168 of JACEIK010003797.1, read as the reverse complement.
TTGGACTTCCTTTAGGAAGTAGTTTCATGGTGTTGAAGGCTCATGTTCGGCTAGGTTTAAAGCTAAGGTATGTTAGGCTTTTTCCTCCCTTTTGTCGGCATGAATTCCATAGCCGTTTTCGTCCTTGTTGACCTGTGTGTTGGCTGTTTTGTGATGGATTGTGTTTTTGCTATTATTGAACTCTTTTTATGCTATTTATATGATGATAATGGCATGTTTAAGGTTCTGTTTTTCCTGGTGGCTCGGGCTTGAGTGCGGAGAATCGTAGTCATGGCAAATTATTAGGCTCGTATCGAGAGGCCGTGTGTTAGGCGTGTGGTTCTTATAGCAAGTTGTGGGATGTTTGAGTGAATAATATTAGGTGATTATATTGGCAATTGAATGAGGGATAAGAGTGTTTAAGGTAGATAGATGTGGCAATCTTTGTTATATTTGAATCGGCGATCGTGTCGACCGTGTCGATGGCATGTGACGGCCGTGGTGACACTTGGGATGATATGGCCGTGTCCCTTGACATTAGTGGTAAGTATAGTGGCTTGTTGGCTGTTTATAATGCTTGGGGATAGAATGGTTATGATGGTAATCCTTTGCTCGTCTAGTGGCTCGTCGGTGGATGGCTAGACGTGAAAGAATAGTACTAAGTTGTATTAGTTGGGTTGTGGGGTTTGAGAGTCGATTGTGGGCTTTTTGTGCATGAATTATTATTATTGTGGATTGTGGTGTTGTGTTGAGGCCTTGTGGCTTGTGGATACCCGATGCATGAGAGTGGTTCCGACTAGGGGCTGAGGTACCTTGTGACTTATGGATACCCGACGCACGAGAGCGTTTCTGGTTGAGGGGTTGAGCCCATGGAGTGATATGACCTACGGGGTTGAGGATGATGTCCTCCGTAGTGTTGAGTTGAGACATGATTCAAGAGTGGTACGACATGTCTGAGCCTTCCTAGGATCGGGATTTGGTTTTCCTAGATGGATTGAGCTCTGCTAACTATGCACAGCCGAGAGAGAGAGTCTGAAAGTGCTTGATTGATGATGTTCACTGACCGGTGTTTACTTTTTATATGCTTGGCATTATATTGTAATTCCTACTCGTGTTATATGTTATCTGATAACAGTGGATGCTAGATGTTGGTTGGTGTTAGCTGGAGGCCGTTGAGAGGTCTAAGGCATTGACAGGTGAGCTATGTTGGCTAGGTGCCACTGTGTTATTGTTTACTTTTGGACTTGCCAGGCTTATGGGGACCAAGTAGGTTTTTTTGTATGTTTGTTTGTACTTTCAAGGATTATGGGGGCCAGGTAGGTTCTATGTGTTTACTTATGTTGAGTCTCCTTTTGCGATATCTAGTATATCTATTGATCTCTAATCGGAGTCTTCAAGTTTTTTCTGCCTTTCATGCTCGGTACACTATTGTACTGACGCCCTAGTTGGGGTACTGTATTCATGCATGCAGGTGATGGTGGGCTTTTAGATCGAGTTCTTGGGTGCTGAGTGGAATTTCAGCTGATTTGGTGCACTCCAGGTCTTTCGGAGTCGCCAAATGTTTGAGTTAAGGGTAGTTCGGGGCCTTGTCCTGATCATTTGATTATTAATGTATTCATAGAGGCTCATAGACATTGTTGTGGTTTTAGTATATGGTTATAGGCCAGGTGGGCCATGTTGTATAGTTGTTTTCCATTCTGTGGCCTTGACGAAATATGGTATTTATTTTTTTTGGTTTGTCAGGTGAGCCAGCTTCCACTATAGTCTATCGTCTTATTCTGATTTTATAGTTGTTGTATTGTCGAACCTCATTGGTTCGGGCCTTTATTTTATTTTTAGGCATCGTGTATGTTAATATCAGGGGTGGCACCAGGTGCCAGTCACGCCTCCTCGGGTTTTGGGGTGTGACACGTCCCTTGGATCGTGGTATCTTAAACCATGAAACATCTGCTGCTCCCCAAGGGTGAAGTCACGATCCGTGGTTACTCACCACAAGTCATGATATGACTCGTACTATGGGATTTTTGTCTAGTTATGTTGGTTTTTTGCTTTATTTCAAGGATCTAATCTTAGGAAATTTTGTGCAACACTCCAAAAGTTTTTAAGATCGGACCCCAGACATTAAATGAGGAATCAATAGGCAAGTGGAAAAAATTTGCCTTAGAATGAGTCGTGGAACGAATCGTTAGGTAGCCTAATAGGTCATGGTCAGGCTCGTGAGGAGCAGTCAGGAGGTATAGTAGGTCCAGTGACAACGGATGACCTGACGAGTCATCGTGTCAAGTAACCAATCGTCAGGGCAATCGTGGGAAGGAGAAGCAGGAATCATGGGCTTCAGTGGCAACAGACGACCCAATGAGTTGTTAGGCAGGCGACGACCCATTAAGTCGACCGTCAGGTGGAAGAAAGCGATCAAGGATAGGGTTCCTAACAGTGGAGATAACGTAAGGTGGTCACGAGTCGTTAAGACAGCTAACAAATCTTGAAGTCAGTCATCGGTTGATTCGAGGGAACTTTGAGAAAATTGTCCAGTGTACCCCACGACAGGATCCACGAGTCATTGCCAACCCCACCACGCGTGGAGTGCCTCATGGGGACTGGCAGGTGGATTTTTCCTGCGATTTTCCAGGGGTGTTTTTATAAAATTCTGTGCTTCTAACTCCTAAACTACGTCGTTTTGAGCATTGTAAGAGATGATTTTAAGGGTTTTTCTATTCTAATACCTCATTCCCTCAAACTCTTTTTCCTCCTCTCTGTCAAGACTCAAGGATTCATCAAGGGTTTATTCTAAGGCTTCAAGGTTCAAGTTCAAGTGGGGTTTTCCTCAAAACAGGTATGTGGGCTTTCAGCAAGGACATCCTTTCATCTTTGTCCCCCCAAATTTTTATTTAAGAAAAAAAACCTAAATCCATGATCCTAGAAAAGAATGTTCTAGGGTTCCAATTTATGCAGAAACTCTCATATGTTTTTCCTAAATTCTAAAGACTCTCATGATTAATAGTAGTTCATGTTCATGAGGTTACCTATATCTTTCCTAAAAATATGTGTGTGATATGTTAATAGCATGATTGTGGGATTTTCACCATGAATTAGTCTAGAATTTCAAATGGGATTTCATAAATTAATAATATGCTCTTATCATGAAGTTATATCCTCGTTTAAAGTATATGTAGTTCACATTGGTTCCACAAATCTAGAACATATGTTGCATTGTATATGTTAGAATACGATTAGAACTTATGGGCTTGGCCAATGTGAAGTTTGTGCATGTTTTCACTATGATTACGTTGTAAATGTTTTGGGTATGAGTTGAACCTGTGGTAATGGCATGATCATCATTTTCATCATGAATTAGAGTAAATTCAAAATGGGGTTTCATGAAATATTCATATGCTTTCACCATGAGCTAGTTGTACATGTTCAAGGTATGAGTGGATTACATGGGTTATTCCTAAATCTAGAATATATGATTTAACATACATATGTTGAAGTACGATTTTAACCTATGGGTCTTATAGGAATCTAAGATGTATGTCATATGCTACGAACTCAGGATTTGAATGTTGTGGATATGTGTAGAATATGATCTGATCCTATAGATATTTCATGAATGTAAAATGTGTGGATTAAATGGTTATTTGGGACCATACTGATATGAATTGTGATAATAAAGTATGAGATTTATCCTTTAGACGTTGGGCTTGTGGTTAAAAGAAAGTAGCCGTAATCAACTCTAAATAAATTCAGTATGATGTAGTTAGTTGAATGCTCATGTCTCTGATTAGCTGCAATACTTTAGACTAGATGAATGACGTCAGATTATCGTATTTCATGTTCTACCTTAGTCATTCGTGTCAGGGATTCTCTATAGCAGAGAATCTTTCCCTAGTCAGTCTAGGATTCTCAACAGCGGAGAATGTTTCCCTAGTCAGTCGGGGATTCTCTATAGCAGAGATGTTTCCCTAGTCAGTCCAGATTCTCCATCGCAAAGAATGTTTCCCCTAGTCAGTCAAGGATTCTCGATAATAGAGAATGCTTCCCTAGTAAGTCCGAGATTCTCCAAAGTAGAGAATGTTTTCCTTAGTCAGTCAGTAACTCTTTATATCAGAGAATGCTCCTCCTTAGACAGTCAGAGACTCTCCATAGCTGAGAACGTTTCCCTTCGACAGTCAGGGACTCTCTATGATATCAGTCACGACTTCGGTCCTCAGTATTTGTTCAGTATATAACCCTTACTCTTTAGTTGATTATATTTCAGTAAATGTTTCATATAAAGTCATCATGTTAATATGTATTTGTGTATCTCAGATAGGGTTGTTGTATCTCCTTTCAGTTATATTTCTATTAATGTGTATAGTTTACTTTCTCCTTGTATACTTGCATGTTTTAGTTTATTTACTCTTCCCGCATACTCAGTACATTCCAAGTACTGACCACACGCCTTTATGTGCTATATCGTTTCATGATATAGATTCAGGTTTCCAGACCCAGCCTCATGGTTAGATATGCTTCATTCCCCTCTCAGCTGCTTGTGGTGAGTCCTCATCTCTCGGGGACGCGATTTATATTTACATCATGTTTTAGTTTTCAAATTTTGGGAGTTAGCTGGAGGCTTGTCCCAGCAACTCATCTGTTTAGTAGAGGCTTTCTGACTTGTCTAGATAGATTCATCTTTGTATCAAAGTGTTGTTACATTTGTTCTTATGGTTTTTAATTAGACTCTTTCAGTTAGCTTCCGCTCAATATGTTCTATTAGTTGTTTCTATTATTAAGTGATATTATATGATTATGCCATGGGTCGACTTGGAGCCTTTCGGGGTTCCTTGTCCCATATCTCAATCCAGGCCTATGTTCGGGTCGTGACAACCTTTGTATTAGAGCAAAAGTTTAGAGTGTCCTAGGGTGTATAAAAGCCACGTTAAGAAGAGTCTTCTTCATGGGTGTGAAGCGCGCCACACTTATGACGAAGAGGCTACGAGACATTTAGGAAATATTCCCTTTTTCATGATCTGAGTCGTGTGATGAAATGTCTCTCCATTCCTTTAATTCGTGCTATTCGGGTGTGCAGAAACATGTCTCCTCAAGGAACAACCGGAAGTCAGCCAGCCCCACCAACTTTAACGGATCCCATGTTCGGGCAAGTTACGGATGCAGAACTCCGGGTTATAGTACGAGTGTTGATATGGGCCATGATCACCCAGCCTAACCAGACGACTATCACATCAGCGAACCCTACCAGAGGGGTGGAAGCTATTAGAGTTCAAAACTTCAGGAGGAGGAGTCCAACTAAGGTTGCTGGTTTGGGTATGGAGGGAGAGTTTAAGGGGGAATAAAGGAGGAACAAAAGGCCCCGGACAGAAAACCTTGAGAGTTCCCAGTAGGGGTCAAGTAGTGGGAATCACTCTCAACCCCAGAGGTCTTTAGCTCAGGTTCAGGGATATCAGCCCCGGGTGAGGGAGATTACTTATCCAGTTTGCGGGCGCTACGGGAAGAACCACCTAGGAAGGTTCTTGGTGAGTTCAGATGTTTGCTTCTATTGTGGCCAGCCCCGTCATAAACACAACGATTACCCATCAGCCAAGCGGGATGGCCGAAGGGTCCATGCTCCAGCTAATAGGTCCGCAACCCGTCCATCTCAACATCACAGTTTACCTAGAGCAGGTGGCAAGCCAACCACAAATGTATTCACAGGTATGTTGTAAGCTTTGTATCGAACCTTGAGTGTTTCTAGAACCAGGAAATACTGTGTAAGGTACAAGGTCCCCTTTTCATTTTTAGTATGAGATTCTTTCATAGAGGGTATAGAATGGTTAAGGACGTGAAGCCTTCAGTGATAGCCTTAGCGGCAAACGCAGAGTCGTGAGTTAGTGGTTTAGCCCTAACCTTAAGAAGGATTCAAAAGCCTTAGAATGATTACTTTAAGCTAAGGGGGAGATGGTAAGTATGTAAGGCAAGTTGGATCTTAAGAATGCTAATTGGGGAGTTTCAGCCCTAGCATTTTGGTATGTTGATCCCTTCAGGTCTAGATAACCTCTCCTGTACTTCAGTAGAAGCTAGGTTCTACCCATCCCTATGTGCATACTTCCAGAATTTCTTAGTAGCTGCTTCAGACAGCGATGCTAGTTTTACTCTATATATCCTTAAGGCTTATTTTCATGTTATAGACAAGCTATATGTGCTAACTCATGTCTTCCAGTGTGTTCATCTCTAATTCAGTCTTTAGAAGTTTCTCTAGTAGCTTTGTAGATAAGCGTACCTCATATATGTGCTCAATTTTAGATGTCGCGAATGACTCGTGCTCATGAATTCCTTACTCTTAGTTAGATTAGATATCGTGAAATCTAGCTCTGTATCAGAAAGCGACTTGAGAATGAAGGCTTAGTCTGTATCAACCTAGTGCCAATTAGAGGGAAATCCTTCTCAGTGTTCTATCTAGTGCCATGTTAGTTTCATGTCTTTCCATTCTTGTTATGCCTTAGCATGCATGGATGACTTAGATATTCAGCTCAGATATGTAAGATCAACCCGGAGTCAGATACTCCATCAGTTTCAGTTGTAAATACTCAATATTTGGGATATCCGTTATTTCCCCAGTTTTCGGTAAGTTATCCAACATTCGAGGATGAATGTTCCCAAGGGGGAGATATTGTAATACCCCAAATGTTTTTAAGGTCGAACCCCAGACTTTAAATGATGAATCAGTAGGGAAGTGGAAATTTTTTTCCTCAAAATGAGTCATGGAACAACTCGTTAGGTAACCTAACGGGTCGCGGTCAGGACAGTGAGGAGCAGTCAGGAGGTATAGTAGGTCCAGTGACAACGAATGACCTAAAGAATCATCGTTTCAGGTAATGACTCATCTGGGCAGTCATGGGAAGGTGAAGTAGGAATCGTGGGCTTCAGTGGCAACGGACGACCCAACGAGTCATTACGCAAGCGACAACCCGTTAAGTCGACTATTAGGTGGATGCTAGAGATCAAGGATGGGTTTCCAGACAGTGGAGATAACGAAAGGTGGTCACGAGCTGTTAAGACAGACTCGTGAAGTCAGTCGTCGGCTGATTCGAGGGAACTTTGAGAAAATTGTCCAGTGTACCCCACGACAAGGCCCCACGAGTCGTTGACAATCCCACGACTCGTGGGGACTGGCAGGTGGATTTTTCCTGCGTTTTTTCATGGGTGTTTTCGTAAAATCCTATGCTTCTAACTCCTAAACTACGTCGTTTTGAGCATTGTAAGGGACATTTTAAAGGGTTTTTCTAGCCTAATCCCTCATTCCCTCAAGATATTACCTCAAATTCTTCTTCCTCCTCTTTATCAAGACTCAAGGATTCATCAAGGGGTTCTGCAAAGGCTTCAAGGTTCAAGTTCAAGTGGGGTTTTCTTCGAAGCAGGTATGTGGGCTTTCATCAAGGACATCCTTTCATCCTTGTGCCCCAAATTTTTATTTTAAAAAGAAACCTAAATCCATGATTCTAGAAAAGCATGTTCTAGCGTTCCAATTTATGCATAAACTCTCATATGTTTTTCCTAAACTCTAAATACTCTCACGATTAATAATAGTGCATGTTCATGAGGTTACCTATATTTTTCCTAGAAATATGTGTGTGATATGTGAATAACATGAATGTGGGATTTTCACCATGAATTAGTCTAGAATTTCAAATGGGATTTCATAAATTAATCATATGCTCTTATCATGAAGTTATATCCTCGTTTAAAGTATATGTAATTCACATGGGTTCCACAAATCTTAAACATATATCACATTGTATGTGTTAGAATACGATTAGAACTTATGGGATTTGACCAATGTGAAGTTTGTGCATGTTTTCACTACGATTATGATGTAAATGTTTTGGGTATGAGTTGAACCTATGGTAACGACATCATTATCGAATTTTCATCATGAATTAGAGTAAATTCAAAATGGGGTTTCATGAAATATTCATATGCTTTCACCATGAGCTCGTTGTACATGTTCAAGGTATGAGTGGATTACATAGGATCTATATCCGGCACCTATTCTTAAGTTATAGAGGGTTCATGATCTTGGGCATATTTATATGCCCAAGTGATACTCAAATGGGTCATTTCGTCTTGTTTAATCATCGATGTTTGTACATTCTCATGTAAATTGTAGTTAAAATGTGAATTTATACTAACCAACATGATTAGCGTTGTTTTGC
>JACEIK010003796.1:137602-153095 GCA_018107945.1 Datura stramonium | reverse complement strand
ATATGAGTTTATTATTTCTAACCAATATTGTCAAAGAATTGTTGGTTATGCAATGCAGGAAAGTTATTTAATTTAATATGAATATAATGCAGCATGCATAGCAAAATCAAAGGAAAGATTCATCAAAGGAGATAGAATGAAGCACTTTTCTCCAAAGCTTTTCTACACACTTGAGCTCCAGAAGAATGGCAATATCAACGTGCAACATATTCGTTCAAGTGACAATGTGATTGATTTATTCACCAAATCTCTACCAACTTTGACTTTTGAGAAAATGATGCACAAGATTGGGATTCGAAGATTCAAGTTTTTGGATTGATGTTCTCATCAGGGGTAGTTAATACGCGTTGTACTATTTTTTCCTTGCAAAGTTTTGTCCTATGGATTTTTCTTGTAAGGTTTTTAATGAGGCAGCCAAAATATGAATACTCTTTTTCCTTCACTATATTTTGTTCACTGTTTTTTTTCTAGTAAGATTTTAACGAGGCACATTATCTATCAAATAGACATTCAAGGGGGAGTGTTATAAATGTATTTATATTATAGTGAATGTCTATAAAGGTATTTGTATTGTAGTGAATGTATGTATTTGTATTATAGNGTATGTATTTGTATTATAGTGAAGGTCTATCTTTTGGAGAAAAGTTAGGAGGAATTATCCCTATAAATAGAGAAGTTTTCCATTCATTGTAATTCATCCCTTTAACCCCTCAAGAAAAATAAAAATTATTCTCTATTCTATCTTTCTCTACTATACTCTTTCTCTTGTTTTATTATTTCATAATAATAATTAATTGTTTGGACTGTGGATGGAGAAAAATTGACATGGGAACTCAGTATGGTAGAAGTCATTTTTTCCCTCATACTTGATCATTCAATTGTTTATATTTAGCACATGACGATTGTGTTAATTCTTTTGGAAGCATAAAGATTCATGTCAACAAAATATATTTTAGAAAGATGCATACACTATGATATAACCTGGTTTTTTAATTTTTTTTATAAAAACATATAATAGTGTTTGGTAGATTTTAAATTTTTTCATGTTTGATTGGATTAAATATTTTGAGATTTATTTTTCAAATGGACTTATTTTTCTCCAATTTAAGAAAAATAACCTCTTTACCTAAAGTAAGAAAAACGTTTTTCAAAATTCTCTCTTTCAACCTCACCACTTGACCCGACCCGAGACCCCACTCTCGACCCTAATCTTGTCAAGCTCAGGGTTTGAAGTCAGATCTCGAATCAAAATAGAATTTCGTATTTGAGTCAGCTCTCGAGTCGGGGTCAGAAATCAGGTCCATGTTGGGGTAGGAAATTGAGTCTCAGATCGAGAGTTGGTTCTCAAGTCGAGATCGGGGTTGAAAATGGGGTTCTGGTTTAGGGTCAGAGTCAGGTCCAACGTCCTAGGTCGGGGTCAAGATCGGGTCCCAAGTCGAGGTCGGGACTCGAGTCTCGATTTAGGTTCAAAGTTGAGTCTCGAATCGGCGTCAAAAGTCAAGTGTCGAGTCTCAATTCGAGGGTGGGATTGGGGACTCAGGTCCCAAGTCAGGATCATGAATTGGGTCGGGTTCAAGATTCGAATCTAGAGTCGACTTCAGAGTTGGATCCTAAGTCGGAGTCTCGAGTATTAGGTTGGGCTTGGGAGTCAGGTCCTTGGTCGGTGTTAGGTATGGGTCCCAGGTCAGGGTTGGGACTAAGGTCCCTGGTCAAGTTCAGGATCAAGATCGAGTGTCGAGTCCCGATTCGAGAGTCAGATCCCAAATCATGGTTGATATTTGAGTTCCGTGTCAGATCCATGGTCGGGGTCGGGAGCCAAGTCAAGAGTCGAGTTCTAAATCAAAGTTAGAATTGAGAGTCAAGTTCCGAGTACCAACCCCGGGACCTGTCTCTTTGTGATGAATCCAATTTGGAACCTGATTCTCTACCTTGACCTAGGATCAGATTCCCGACTTGAAATCCGACTCCTGACCCTGGCCTCAAACCCGGCTCCATATTTTACCTAATGAAAAAGTTGAAGCATTATTTGGTAAAAGAAAATATTTTTGAGTAAATATTATTGACTTAGTATGGAATTTATTAGAAATAAATGAAAATATTGTAGAATTGAAAGTCGGATGAACATTTTAGAAATTCAAAAGTTTAGTAGGTAACATGTCATTTCCTGTCATGTTTCCTGCACCAAAAAAATAAATTTTTTGATTGAACAGACTTTCTGAAAAAATTGGGTTAAGTTGGATAATTTTGTTGTTACAAAATTTCAAAAGTAACTTTACTATCTTATTTCCATTAGTTGAGTGACTATTTAAGTCACTAATATATTGGGTTGAGGGTGGAGAAAAATTGATATGCGTACTCTAGTATAGTAGAATTCATTTTTTGGTTCATACTTGATCATTTAATAAATTATATTTTTCACATGAAGATTATATTTATTCTTTTATAAGCATAAAGATTCATGTCGAACAAAACATATTTCAACAAGATGCACATAGTATGACATAACTCCGCTTTGTAATCGTTTTATAAAAGCATAAAGTGTGTTTGGTAAAGAGGAAACAAGAAAATATTTTTCAAAATTTTCTTGTTTGATTAAATTAAATATTTTGAGAATTATTTGTCACATGGACTTATTTTCCTCCAATTCAAGAAAAATGACTTCTCTACCTAAAGTAACAAAAACATTTTCAAAATATGTCTTTTAACCTTACCATCTGACCCTAACCGAAGACCCTACTATTGATCTTAGCCCGAATCGGGATCAGGATTCAGAGCCAAATCTTATATTGGGGTCAAAAAGGAGTTGGGTCTCTAGTCGAGGTTAGAACTTAGGTCCCAAGTTAGGGTAGGGAGTCGAGTTTTGGTTCAAGAGTTGGGTCCCAAGTCAGGATCAAGGTTGAGAGTGGGGTCCTGGGTTTGGATCAGAGTGGGGTCCAAGGTCTTGTGTGTAGGTCAGATCCTGGATTGGGAGCTAGGTCCCAAGTCAAGATTGAGACTCAAGTCTCTGGCAAGGTTCAAAGTCGAGTCCCGAGTTGGGGTCAAAACTTAGGTGTAGAGGCTCGGGTCGGGTCAAAACTTAAAACTCGGGTCCTAGATCAGGTTCATGATTCCGATTGAGTTCGAGGTCTGGATCGAGAGTCGACTTTAAAGTCCAGTCCTAGATCGGGATCTTGAGTATGAGAGTGAATTTAGGAGTCTAGTCCTAGGTCAGGGTTGGAATTAGGTCCCTGGCCAGGTTCAGTATAACAACTCAAATGTTCCTTAGAACAAACCCCAAACATGAAATAAAAAATCAAAAATATTTTCTCAGAACGACTCGTTAGTGTTGATCATTAGTTGTCCAGCAGATTCCTCCCTCAGAGTCAACAAGCGGTACAATGACCCGTCGTTAGTGGCAATGAGTCGTTGAGTTGTCCATTTTGCCAAGTCTAGAATTTTGTAAGAAATCATCTTCAAAATAATGAGCCAGACAAAGAGTCATTGGGAGATGTAATGACTCATCCTATGAAGTTGTGGAATGAAATCCAGAAAATGCTAAAGTCACCCCAGTTACAACAGGTGGAAACAACGACCCGTTGTTTCAGATAATGGGTTGTTCTGTCCATCTGTTGGGGGAGATCCAGAATTTGTTCAAACTTTCTCCTATGGTAATGAGTAGAAACAACGGCCCATTGTACCCACCAACAAATCATCCTGTCATTCATCGTGAGAGATCCAGAGAAAGAAAATTTCTAGTCTGGAAACAACGACTGGCACCAATGTGTTGTGGTCACAACCAACGACTAGTTGTGAGGCCCACTGGATTTGGACCATCAGATTTTTGAAACGGTAACCAGGGACATTTTCTAAAATTCTAAGCTCCTAACTCCTAAACTACGCCGTATTGGGGTATGTTTAGAGGGGAATTAAGGGTAATTGATCGACATTCTCCTCTTATCCTCTACCAAACTTATAGGAACAATAAGTAGAAGATAGAAAACCCTCTCAAGTCTAAGTTAGGATATTCAAAGTGTTGCAAATTTCAAGATTTTTCTCTGAGATTTCTTCTCCAGGTATATGGGATTTCAATGAGGGTTATCCTCTCACTCTTGTGTCCCAAATGTTTTTAGAATTGATATCTCAATCCCATAAAAGAATCATGTCTTAGGGTTTTGTTCAGTTATGAGTTCCCTTATTACTTCAATGTTCTCAAGTCTCCTGTAATTCTAGTATGTGATATTCATGGTTTCACATATTCAGTAATAAATGGTACTTTCATTACAGATTTTCACATAATTTAAGTTCAGTTATATAAATATATATTTTGGTTCTATATGAATTTGAGTTATCATGAATTCATATTTTAGTCTTTGTGATTCCATCATAATTTCAGTATACAGATGTTGACAGCATAATCAGTATTTTCAGGTTCTTTAGGCTCTCAGTATACTATCAGATAAAGTTTCTGACTTAGCTTTAAGAACACTATTTTTTGAGCTATCAATAAATTATCAACAAACTTATTAATTGGGAGTATCTCTTACCACTGAGCTGGTCTAGGGTTCAACACACCCAGGACCTAGAACTACGTGCAACCATAGGTTATCAGCCTGAATGGGCATTAGTTTTAGGGATCACATCAGCCATGCCTTTATACCCTGGAAAGGTATATTGGGTCCTATCGATGGGGTGTATATATCGAACTCCATGATTAGCTCACATGGTTATATATCAGTTAATAGACTCTCCCATCATTCAGTATAGCTACAGTATCAGACACAGTTATAGACTCAGTTTTTAATACATGTATATGACACCCTTAAATCAGTTTTTACTGTACTGTATTATGTATTGTCAGACTACTACACATCGATATTTATGTATTTTAGTAAGGGTCATGGTACTTTAGTTCATTTATGCATTTTATTACAGCTTTTCAGATTATCAGTATGTTCTATATGTATTTCAGTTGCTTATCTCATATACTCAGTACATTCAAATTACTGACCATATACTTCTTGCGCTATATGGTCTTATGATATAGGCTTAGGCTCTCAAGCTCAGTAGTAGGGTTAATTTCTCCTTTAGACTTATTGCAGCAGAGTTCTATTGGTGAGTCCTCATCTTCCGAGGACCAAAATCTTCATTTCTAGTTATTGTCATCAGACATTAGAGTTAGCGGGAGTTTGTCCCAACAGCTCCTCAATTTTCTTTTAGAAGGCTTTTAGACAGAATATGTTAGTTTCAGCTCGGGTTTTGATGTTTTATTGAAATTTTAGTATCTTATCAGACATTCTTTACTTTAAAGTGTTTTGTTATTATTTATAAATAGCTTCCGATTAAGATTCTTTTAAAGTAGTGTAGTCATAATAGAATTATTCTAAGTCATGGGTTAGCTTAGAGTTATTTGTGGTTCTAAGCATCATGTCGCGTCCAAGGTATAGACTCGCATCGTGACAAACTTGGTATCAGAGCCTCAGGTTTAGAGTGTCCTAGGATGTCTGAAAGCCACTTCAAGTAGATTCCTTTTCATGGGGTTGAAGTGCATCACACTTATGAGGGGGAGGCTATAAGGCGTTTTAGGAAAAATTTCCTTTCTTCATGATTCTTATCGTGTGTAGAGTTTTAGTCTCTAAAATGTCCTCCTAACTCATGCTCTACCCTTTTTAGTTGACAATGCCTCCTAAAAGAGAAAATGGAAGGGGGAATGGTAATGGTAACCAGCCAGCCCCACCACTCCAGCAACACCTCAGAACGATCAAGTGTCACATGCTGAATTCTGGGTTGCTATTCAGATACTAGCTCAGGTGGTGACCAACCAGGTCAACCAGCAGGTCATTATACCTGCCAATGCCAATGGGTCTACAGCTGCTGCCAAAGTCTAGGATTTTACTTGGATGAATCCCCCAGCATGTCGTAGGACTAAGTTAGATGAGGACTCGCAGGAGTTCATTGACAAGGTTCAGGAGATCACCCAAATCATGGGTGTTACCTCTGTCGAAAATGTCGATTTGGTTGCTTATCAGTTGAAAGGGGTGGCTCAGATATGGTATAAGCAGTGGAAAGACGGAAGGCGGGATGGTACAGGTCCAAAGGAGTGGGATGAGTTTGTGACTGTGTTCCTGGATAGATTCTTTCTCCGAGAGTTAAGGAAAGCTAAGGCCGCTGAGTTTGTGAATTTGAAGTAGAACTACATGACGGTGCAGGAGTATGCCTTGAACTTCACTCAACTGTCAAAGTATGCTCTAGAAATAGTTGTGGAGCTGAGGGCTTGCATGCTCAAATTTGTGAATGGAGTCCCAGATTTGGTAGTCAAGGAGTGCAGTACTGCCATGCTTATCAACGAGATGGACATCTCCAGGCTTATTATCCATGCACAGAGAAACTGAAAGAGATAGCGAGGGGAGAGTAAGTGGGCACAAACAGGTCAGTTCGAGTATTCTCAGTAGAGATCGGGTCGGGGTAGTCGACCACAGCAGCAATAGAGACCTCCATCACCTTCATCAGCAGTGCTCCTTCATCCAGGCCCTACAAGAATCAAAGGGGTGGAGCATCAGGCTCCCAATCTCAGAGNTTCGATTTGCCCCTACCATAGCTCTATAATCCACCCGTCTTCCCCAGGTGCTCCTTCATCCAGGCCCTACAAGAATCAAAGGGGTGGAGCATCAGGCTCCCAATCTCAGAGTCATGTCTCCAGTAGCTGCACTTTTCCAGTATGTTCTAAGTGTGGTAAGAACCATCCGAGTGAGTGTCGTCTGCGCAAGGAGCATTTTTTTTAGTTATGGCTAGTTGGCTCACAGGCTAAGGGATTTCCCATCAGTAGGATGGAGGAAGGCCCAGTCCACTACATCAGCAGCTCCGTCAGGTCACTTAGCTCAGCAGGGTACTACCTCAGGTGCAGGGGCAGTCAGCACTAGAACCGCTTCTATGCCCTATCCTCTCGTCAGGACCAGGAGAACTCACCTAACGTAGTCACTGGTATGTTGCGTCTCTTTCAGATAGATGTGTACGCTTTACTAGATCTAGGAGCCACACTTTCTTTCGTGACTTCTTACATTGTTGTCCAATTTGATATTAGTCCAGAAATTCTCTCAGAGCCATTTTCAGTCTCTACTCTGGTTGGAGAGTCAGCTAGAGCCAGCCGGGTGTACAGGGATTGTGCAGTCACAGTGTTACATAAAGTCACCACAGTTGATCTAGTAGAGTTAGATATGATCGATTTTGACCTCATCCTTTACATGAACTAGTTACATTCTTCAATGCCTCAGCTGACCGTAAACCAGAATCATTAGATTCTAGTTTCCTAGCGAACCAGTCCTAGAGTGAAAGGGTAGTACTTTAGCGCCCAAAGGTCGGTTCATTTCACACCTTAAGTCTAGGAAAATGATCTCTAAGGGTTATATTTATAACTTGGTTAGGGTCAAGGATTCTAGTTCTGAAACCCTGACACTTCAGTCAGTTCTAGTCGTCAATGAGTTTCCAAACGTGTTACCTAAAGATCTTCCCGGAGTCCCTTTCGAGCAGGAAATAGACTTCAGCATAAACCTTTATCCTGATACCCAGCCTATCTCAATTCCTCCTTACAGAATAGCTCCATCTGAGCTCAAAGATTTAAAGGAAAAACTGAAAGACCTTCTAGATAAAGGCTTCATCAGACTCAGCATCTCTACATGGGGTGCCCTAGTCCTATTCGTGTGAAAGAAAGATGGTACACTCAGAATGTGTGTCAACTACCATCAGCTGAACAAGGTCACAGTTAAGAACAGGTATCCTCTACCCTGGATTGATGACTTGTTCGACCAACTTCAGGGAGCTAATTATTTTTCCAAGGTAGATCTCAGATCAGGATACCTTCAATTAGAGTCAGAGAATGTGGCATCCCGAAGACAGCCTTCAGGACTCGATATGGTCACTACAAATTTGTAATTATGTCTCTTGGACTAACTAATTCTCTTGTAGTTTTTATGGATCTAATGAATAGGGTATTCAAGCAGTACCTGGACATGTTCATTATTGTCTTTATAGATGACATTCTAGTTTACTCCAGAATAGAGGAGGAGCATGCAGACATTCGAGAATAGTTTTGCAGACTCTCAAGGACCACCAATTGTTCGCTAAATTCAGCAAGTGTAAATTATGGCTAAAATCAGTAGCATTTCTCAGTCAAGTTATCTCCTGTGAGGGTATTTAGGTAGACCTCAAAAGATAGCGGCAGTCAAGGACTGGCCAAGACCCATCTCTCCGTCAGACATTAGGAGTTTCTTGGGCCTAGCTGGTTATTACAGAAGGTTTGTAGAAGGATTCTCCTCCATTGCTCTCCTTTGACTAGACTAACTCAAAAGAAGGTGAAGTTTCAGTGGTCTGATGCATGTGAGAAGAGTTTTCAGGAATTGAAAACTCGACTCACTATAGCCCCAGTTTTGACTCTGTTAGAAGGTTCAGACGAGTTCTTGATCTATTGTTATACCTCCAGAGTTGGCCTTAGTTGTGTTCTGATGCAGCATGGTAAAGTCATAACTTATGCTTCTAGACAGCTCAAGCTTTATGAGAAGAACTATCTGACTCATTATCTTGAGCTAGCAGCGGTAATATTTGCCTTGAAGATTTGGAGGCACTACCTTTATGGGTTCATGTGGATATTTTTACTGACCACAAGAGCCTACAGTATGTGTTCAGTCAAAAGGACCTAAATCTGCGTCAGAGAAGGTGGTTGGAGTTGTTAAAAGACTACGATATGAGTGTGTTGTATCACCCGAGAAAGGCCAATGTAGTGGTTGATTCCCTCAAAAAAAATATCTATGGGGAGTGTTGCTCATATTGAGGAGGGAATAAAGGAGTTGGCAAAGGATATTCATAGACTGGCTCAATTAGGAGTCCAGTTGGTTGATTCAGTAGAAGGTGAAGTTGTGGTCCAGTTTGGGTCAGAATCCTCCCTGTTGGTGGAGGTTACGTAAAAGTAGGATGAAGATCCAATCCTACTCAAGTTGAAGGAAGCAGTCCTAATAAAGAGGTGGAAGCATTCTCCAAAGAGGGAGATGGTGTGCTCTTTTACCAGGACAGGTTGTGTGTTCCCAATGTAGATGGTTTGAGGAAGCGGATACTAATGAAAGCTCATAGCACTAGGTACTCTATCCACCCAGGTGCCACCAAGATGTATCTTGACCTACGGAAACTCTACTGGTGGAGTGGCTTAAAGAAGGACATTGCAAAATTTGTGGCTAAGTGTCTAAATTGCTAACAGGTCAAGGTTGAACATCAGACCTGGGGGTATAACCTAGGATATTAGCATTCCTACTTGGAAATGGGAAGAAATGAACATATATTTTATTACAAGTCTATCTCATACGCGCCAACAGCATGACTCAATTTGAGTGGTTGTAGACTGGATGACTAAGTCAGCACATTTCCTACCAGTTAAAACCACAGATTCAACAGATGATTATGCTAGACTATATATTTGAGAATTAGTCAAACTGCATGGAGTCCCCTTGTTCATCATTTTAAATAGGGGTATTTAGTTCACCTCGCACTTCTGGAAGTTATTTTAGAAGGGACTTGGTACTCAGGTCAAGCTTAGACTCTGGAGGATATATTGAGGGCTTGCGTGATCGATTTCAAAGGTAGTTGGGATGATCACCTACCTATCATCGAGTTTGCATAAAACAACATCTACCACTCCAGTATACATATAGCCCGTTCGAGGCATTGTATGGTAGGAGGTGTATATATCTTATAGGATGGTTTAAGGTTGGTGAATCTACCTTAATAGGATTCGATTCAGTACATGAGGCCATGCAGAAGGTTCAACTTATCAGGGAACGACTGAAAACAGCTCAAAGCCGACATAAATTGTATGCAAATGAAAGGAGAAGGGAGCTGGAGCTTGCTGTGGATGATTGGGTATATTTGAAAATTTCACCTTTGAAAAGGGTGATGAGGTTCAGGAAGAAAGGAAAGCTTAGTCCTAGATATGTTTGTCCTTACAGAATCTTGATCCGCTTGGTGATGTGCTGTGAGATTACAGCACTTTCGACACTCAAAACTAAGAAAAGATCATGGACTTAGGTATATTTATGTGGATATAAGGCACTTTTCCTTTGGTTACAGGATAAATTGGTGTTGGAGCAAAAATGTGCAAACGATATCCTGAAAGTGAAGAAAATAGGCTTCACTCACAGTCCTCAATACGAGTCGTAGGAAGGTTCTACGAGTCGTACTGCTGGTCGTGAGAAGTTTCAGAAGGCTAAGGATGAAGAGTGCATCATACGACTCTCAGTACGAGTCGTACAAAGCTTGTACGGATCGTGGTGAAGAAGTCGTGAAAAGATTCGAAAGATTTGCACAAGAGGCTTACTCCTGCTACAGATAGATAGTACGAGTCGTGGAATGAAGGTACGAGTCGTACCATAGCACTCGTGAAGAAATTCAGAAAAGTTGAAAAGTCTCAGAGTCAAGCCACGGAAGCACAGTACGAATCGTAGGAAGAATGTACGAGTCGTACCAGGATCCAACACTTAGCCGAATTTCAGCCAGCCTACTGACATACGAAAAGCAGGTACAATCCCTACCTACTTGCTACGGATCATAAGATGGGTCGTGACGCAGGCGGCTTCAGTTATGGACATTCACCCTATTAGCCTAGGAAAAGGATTTCTAGATCTGTATAAATTTGTTTCATGTTTTATTTTTATAGGAGAGGCAATTAGGAGTGATTAGAATTGATTAGCAATGAAATTGAGGAGAATTAGATGTGAGAATTGAGTTGTTCAACTTGTAATCAACCTTTTCTTGTTCTCCATATTGTTCTTGAGGATTTTGCTAATTAATACAAAGAATTTTTTCTCTCATCCATAATTGTAAATATTGATTTATGTATTTAAACATGAATGCAAATCACAATCTTGCAACTATGAGAGGCTAAAACCTCCTTAGCTAGGGTTGTGGGAACCATGGTGGATTAACAAGCTAGGGTTACATAAAAGTGATTCAAAACCAATGCAAAAAACTTGTATTGTATTCTCTTGATGCGTAAATGTTTCTTAATGATGTACAACGTTAGAACATGCCCAAATTCTTTACTTTCTTGAGTTTAGAGAGGTAGAGATTAGGAAAAGAGAACTACAACAAAGCTTTGATCTTGATGATCATTGTATTAACTTGAGTTGTGGTCGTAGGATAGTTAAATTTGGGACATATTGGTAACGGTTAATTTGCAATCTCTCATGAGACCTAGTCTGGTGATTGAGTATAGTCATTCAATAGGGATTGGTCAGTCATTTGAATGAACCTAGGTTATCAGTTCTACAAGTAAGCATTGGTGATGATCACGTATACATACCCGAAGCAGTTATGAACCCATAGGGAACACAGAACCCTAGTTATCTTTCATTCTTGATTTCAACTAAAGCTTTAACCGTGTTTTTAATTATTATTTTCTTTAGAACCCCCCTATTTAGAGTAACTACCTAATAAGTTCACTTAGCGGCTTTAGTCTAGCTCTTCCATATTCCCTATAGGATCGACCCCAACCTCTAGTTGGATTCTTTATTAACAACGTCCGCTTCATACTTCCGGAGGAGGTGTGGTTTGAGCATTATCAATTGAAAATATGGCTTATGATCTAGATTTTCCTGCGGAGTTAGCATCGGTGCACCCTATCTTCCATGTGTCCTTTTTGAAGAAATGCATCGGTGATCTAACCTCAGTAGTGCCTTTAGAGAGCGTTGTTGTAAAGGATAATCTCTCTTACGAAGAGGTTCCAATTTAGATTCTAGACCGTCAGGTTCGTAAGCTGAGAAATAAGGAGGTCGCTTCAGTAAAGGTTTTATGGAGGAACCAACTAGTTGAGGGAGCTATATGGAAGGCCGAAGTAGATATGATGGCTAGATACCCTCACCTTTTCCCTTCCAGCTTAGCTTTAGCATCATGTACTAAATTCCTCCTCAGTACTATATTCAGTTCCATACTCATCAGCTCTATTCATGTCTTAGTGTGCATCCTAGTTTCATGAACTCAGTTAGTATGTCTATCTCAGGTCGGCGTCAATCACTCCTTCAGTATTCAGTTTATAGATTTTTGTTCGAGATTGAAACTCTTTCCCCAAGCTTTCTGACTTACTTAGCCTTCAATCAAGAACGAATGTTCCCAAGGGGGAGATACTGTAACATCCCAAAAGGTTTTTAGACCAAACCCCAGACTTGAAATAAAAAACAAGAAATTTTTTCTCAGAACGACTCGTCAGATGAGTTGTCATCAAAGACAACAACCCGTTAAGTTGGTCCTTAGTTATCCAGAAGATTCCTCCCTCAAAGCAGGCGATCGGTACAACGACCCGTTGTTAGTGGCAATGAGTCATTAAGTTACCCGTTCTGCCAAGTCCAGAATGTTGTCAAAAATCTTCTTCCAAATAACGAGCCAAACGACGAGTCATTGGGAGATGTAAAGACTTGTCCTATGAAGTCGTGGAATGAAATTCATAAAATGCTAAAGTCACCCCAGTGACAACGAATGGAAACAATGACCCACTATTTCAGATAATGGGTCGTTATGTCCGTCCGTTGGGGGAGATTCAGAATTTGTTCAAATTTTCTCCAGTGACGACGAGTAGAAACGACGACCCATTGTACCCACCAACGAGTCATCCTGTCATCCTTCTTGAGAAATCTAGAGAAAGGAAATTTTCAGTCCGGAACAACAACTGACACTAATGAGTCGTGGTCACAACCATCGACTCGTTGTGAGGCCCGTTGGATCTGGACAGTCAGATTTTTGAGACGGTAATCCAGGGGCATTTTATAAAATCTTAAGCTCCTAACTCCTAAACTACATTGTATTAGGGTATTTTAGAGGGGAATTAAGGGGAATTGATCGACATTCTCCTCTCATACTCTCCTAAACTTACGGAAACAGTACGTAGAAGATAGAAAACCCTTTCAGGTCTAAGCTAGGGTTCCATTCAAAGTGCTATAAATTTCAAGACTTCTTCTCCGAGATCTCTTTTTCAGGTATGTGGGATTGCAACAAGGGTTATCCTCTCACCCTTGTGTCCCGAAAGCTTTCAGTGAACATTGATATCTTAGTCTCATAGAAAAATCATGTCTTAGGGTTTTGTTCAATTATGAGTTCCCTTATTACTTTAATATTTTTAAGTCTTCTGTAATTCTAGTATATGATATTCATGGTTTCACAAATTCAGTTACAAATGATACTTTCATGACATATTTTCACATTATTCAAGTTCAATTATATAAATATATATTTTTCTTATATATGGAATTGAGTTAGTATGAATTCATATTTCAGTCTTTGTGATTCCATCATGATTTAGTATACAGATGTTGACAGCATAATCAGTATTTCAGGTTCTTTAGGCTCTCAGAATACTATTAGATAAAGTTTTTGTCTTAGCTTTAAGAACACTATGTTTTCCAAGCTATTAATAAATTATCAGCAAAACTTCTCAATTGGGAGTAGTTCTTAGCACCGAGCTGGTCTAGGATTGTCACGACCCGAGTTGGGACCTCGGATCGAGACATAAAATCTTAAACCATGAATAGCTCCAAACTAACCCATGGTATATTCATAGCATGACTTTAAAGCATAATCAAGTGGATAATAACATGAACATGAATAAGCAGAAGACTGAATATCATAAAGAGTATATGAAATGATAACATAACAACATTGAATCTCAAAGATGAATTTACTAGTCTGTGTCTGAAAAGCCTATACTATCTGATGAGATACTGGGATAAGCCCCCACCTAACTCCAATTCTGAAACTAGACTGACATAACAAGTCTAAACTGATAGGTATCCTCGGATGATGATGACTCATCTAAATCAGGGGGATGAACTTAACTGATATGGGAGCAAGCTATCGGTGAGATTGAGATGGATCACCCGAACCTTTATCATGAGATGATATAGTATAAAGTATGTGGTCAGTACTTGAAATGTACTGAGTATATAGGGTAAGTAAAACATGCTTAGTAAAAGGTTAGTTGAAATCATACATATAAATCAAGAGAATCATAAGAGTAAGGACTGCATGCTAAAAGCCATGTATCTGAGATATACATAATCATGAGCTGGTTATCATAACTAAACATAATGACCCAAGATTTAAAAATAGAAATCATATAACTTGTCATATATAAAATCGTAAGTAAAAGATCATACTTTGATCATTGGGTCAAATCTGTTGTAAAATATAATATCATGAGTCATAAACATAAATAACTAAAATCATGAGGAATAATGGGAGACTCGTCATAACCGACAACCACTATGTATGAGCGCATAATGATCCCACGTCTTGACCACATGGAGGAAAGTCATCCTAAGCCTTGCCAGGACAAAGGACCAATAAGGTGTGATATCATGTTGTGCCCTCGGGAGGGGGAAGCACTCTCTTGAGAGGTCCCAAATATATATACCTATATTAGCACGTAGTTTATGAGACCGGGGAATCTCGGAACTTCAAGACTACTCGGTCCTAGACACTACTCCCAAAACATGCATAGTGCTCATATAATCATATTCTCATAGTTTAAATATGAACATTGGAGTGTTGACTCCAATATACCATAATCTCCATTGGGAGTCTTGACTCCAAATCATATCATAAACTAATCTTGTTAGCCTTGGCTAAAATCATAAAAAGCATACTTAACTTGCATAGGCTTGTTCAAACTATAAAATCATGCTTACTTGGAATAGACTTCATAAGTTAAAATCATGGAATCATAAGTTGAGAGTTCATAAACATTCATGCATATTAGATAACTCATCATACTTGAAATCATGGATCATAAGCTTGAATTTTCATAAAACTTGCATAATAGGAAATAATTTCTAATAACTTGAAATCATGAATTTATAGTTAAATTATGTGCAAAATCTGCCCATTAGACTTAAAACATCCATTAGAACATGAGGGAACTAGACCCACAAACATAGTGTAGGTAATTTCATAGAATTGGGTTAAAATCCTAAGGATCAATACACTTGATTAGAAACTTGAATTCATGAATTAGAGAAGAAGTTTGGGTATGAGGGTGGAAGAAATCCCCCATTCATAATCCTACATACATGGGTAAACAGATTTTCAAATAGTCTTGAAAGCCCAAGAGAATTGAGGAAGAAATTGAGGAGAATTCTAGTTTGATCTTGGAAGAGAATTTCAATTCAATACATGCATTGAAGCCTAATGACCTAGACTAGGCTAAATCCTCTTAAAACACTCATTTCAGGGCTTAAAACGATGTCATTAAGGAATTAGGAGCTTGAGAAATTACAAAACTACCTGTTGACACCCAATTTTAACCTCCCTATGACCTGTCTAAACTGCGTATTAATATATCTATGCATATTTTAAATTTACTTTTTTTAACATAATTATCTAATTGCATTCATAATAGTCTGATATCAATTATCATACATAATTAGCTTTGGAATAATTAATTATTATTTATATATTTTTTAAGTTATATTTTTAAAATGTTATTGCATTA